>JAJEJO010003656.1:206771-218440 GCA_020662805.1 Glaucomys volans
TTTGGTACCGGGGATTGAACCCAGGGGCACTCCACCACTGAGCCACATCCCCAGCCGGATTTTGTATTTTACTTAGAGACAGGGTCTCACTGAGTTGCTTAGGGCCTTGCTAAGTTGCTGAGGATGGCTTTGAACTCCAACCTCCCAAGTGCTGGGATTACAGGCCTGCGCCACTGCACCGGCTTACCTTGTCTTTTAATTTAAGTCACTGCCACTCAGAGTCTCAGTTGCTCCTGACAGAGGGCTGAGCATCATTGGGGGAGTTTCTGGATTTAGAGCTGTATTCAATGGCTAGGTGACTTTGGGCTGTATTTCTTTTTTCTTTTCTTTTTTTTTTATATTAATGATATTTATTTTTCTATACTTAATGCTTTGACAAAATCTTTTAGAATATTAAGTTAGTGGTGTTTTTTATACATTTTTTTTTGTCTCTTTGTACTTCTGTGGATAAAATTTTCATTGAGGAAAAACCATATTTCTTGAAGAGCTGTTGAGTGTAACTTGATTAGAAGAATGTTGGATGACCAGAATTTGTTACTCAATCTATTTCCATTTTTTCCCCTTGAGGAGATAGCAAAGCTACATCTCTCCACCTTCTTTGTAGTTTGTGGAGCCCCGTGAGTGAGTTCTGGCCACTGGAATATAGGTAGAAGGAATATAAGCCCCTCTCAGGCTGGCCCATGTGTCTCTCCCTCTAGCTGCCAGTCACATGCTGGCTCAGGGAGACTTGGAAGCCAAGGGTGAACTGCGAAAGGGCTCCCGTCAGCCTAGGTCTCTGGGTGCCTGCGCAGAGCAGAGCATCCTCCCTCAGACTTCCCTTTGTGAATGTGTGAAGTAAGCTTACGTTGACTTGGGCTTCTTAGATTTCAAGGTTTGTCTGTTATAGCAGTTGGTATTACCTTACCTACTATACTGTTGGAAATTTCTGAAGAGTGCTAGATTGGGGGTGTGTTATACAAGTATTGAGTGAGCAGTCTTGAAAAACAAGAGAGATATTGTAAAGAAAATTCTAATAATTTTCTGGAAAAAATAAAATGCTAAATCATCCTGCAAAAATCTAGAAATTGGAATGAAGTCAGGAAGGGGTAGTAAGAGCATTACACAATGCCTTTGCACAGAACATTCAGTCCTGTGGTATTTATTAAAAACACACTTAAGAAAGATAAAAGTAAAAAATAAAAGACATTTATTACATAGCTATAAAAAAGAATGAAATTATGGCATTTGCTGGTAAATGGATGGAACTGGAGACTAGCATGCTAAGTGAAATAAGCCAATCCCCCAAACCAAAAGCCGAATGTTCTCTCTGATATGTGAATGCTAACACACAATAAGGGAGGGAGGGGTGAATAGAAGTTGATTGGATTAGACAAAGAATGAAGGGAAGGGAAGGGGGATAGGAATAGGAAAGACGGTAGAATGAACTGGACACAACTTTCCTAGGTTCTTATATGAGAATACACAACCAGTGTAACTCCACATTATATACAACCATAAGAATGGGAAGTTATACTCTATGTATATATTATATGTTAAAATACATATAATATGGCATGTATAACTAAAAAGAACAAATTAAGAAATAAAGGAATAGGAAAAGAGAAAGAACACAGAGGCCGACAAAGAGGAGTAACAATTTTAGCCCAAGTAGAATTTAAGGTTAGCACATTAAGCAGGATACACAGGGGCTTTTTGCAATGAGTGAAGTCTTAAGTTTTACACTAGAAATCCTAACATCTATTAGAATTTCAGGAAGAGCAAGTAGAGCAGGAATTGTATTTTTCCATTTCTTTTAAATATCAGTGAACAGACACAGTAGATAAATATGAATAAGGAAATTGAGGAATCAAATGATATAATCAACATAATTATTTTAATAGATTTATTTGGAACCCTCCACTTCTCAAGAAGCAAATATATACAGTTTTTGTTTGTCTACGTGGGAAAAAATTCAATCATGTATTTGACTATAAAGAAACCCTTCCAAATTGAAGAAAGTAAAGATATTAAAGATCACAATCCAATAACATTAACATGTATAACAAAATGCCACTTCCCCCAAAATGTAACTACTTGGAAATCAAGACTTTTCTAGATAATTTTGAAATAAGGAATAAATCAAAATCGTTTTGTCTGTCTTATAGAAATCAAATACTCTAAACGAGAAAAGAAGAAAGAACACAGTTAACCTTTATGATTAAGGAAGACAGATAAAGGATTTTAGTTTCAGATTAAAGAATTTTTTTTTTAAAAAAGCAATAACAAAGCAATCTAGACTTCAGAGAGAGAGAGAGAGAGTGGAAGTTAATAAAATGCAACACCTCCAAATGTGACGTGTAGATAAAACTGGTTCTATGGAACGATCAATAAAATCCTGGGGGTGGCAGACCCCACTGTGGCTCCAAGGAAGTCAAAATTTAAGTCACTAAAATTAACCAGGGAGGTTGAAAACCTGATTAGACCCGTTAATGATCTTGGGAGGAACTGGGGAAAGCATCAGGATGAGTTTACTGCTGACTTCTATCTCATTCTGAAGGACCAGGTAGGTCCTATATTATGTAATTCCCTGTCAAGGGGCAAGATGGAAAAACCCTCACTTTGTTAACCCTCATATATTTATATATATTTATATAAACCCTTATATATTTATATATAACCCTTTGTCATATATAAATATATAAATTATATATTTGTATTATATATATTATATAAATATAAAAATATATTATATTTTTAATATAATTTTAATATTAAAAATGGATGATGACACATAGAGAAAACTGCAGACTACTTTTACTTAATATGTATGCAAACATTCTACCTATATACATCAGCAAATGTCATCCAGCAGTGAGAAAAAATAACTGATAATTATGACCAAGTAAGGTTTAGTTAAAGTGCACAAAGAGAGTAAACTATAGGGAAATCGATCAGTGTAAACCCTAAAGGATCATATCCACTAACGTTGAAAAGTCCTTTGATAGATTTAGCAGCTCATTCTGGGTTAAAATGAAGTACAATTGGTTGAGAATATCTGGCAGATACTGGAGTCGATTATTGCTCACTCATTTCCAATCTCTTTTGCCCTTGACTGCTTCCATTAATGAGACTGGATAAGTTAAGGAACTGCTTTCTGGCAGTTAGGGTTTGTCATGTGACTCATGCTATCTGGAATCTTTTGTGGATTTTCTGATGAAGTAATTAGTAATTTATCAGATTAGTAATAACTAATCTGATAAAAAAGAATAGGTATAGTCGGTGTTCTCTTTTCTTCCTTCTCTCAACCTTGAATGTGACTGTGATGACTGGAGCTGGTACAGCCATTCTGCAACTGTGAGGCAACAAGTAAGAGAAGTAGAACAACTCAGTCACAAGTATTTCATTTCTGTCTTTGCTGAGCTGCTAAATGAACATCTGTAATCCTTGTTTAACACAACATTTCTTGTTTCAATTTCAATCAAGTTTTCTGTTACTCTCAGCCAAACACATTCTTGACAAATCAGAAAGAACTTATTTTAAAGTGAAGCAGACCAATAACTAATAACAAACAGCAAACGTTATTCTAAATAATAAAATGCAAAAGCTATTCCAATTAAAATCAAGCAAGAATTATACAGGGATGCATCCACCTGCCATCATTACTCAACGATTTTCTTGAAGGCTCTAGGGAATGCAAAAAGACAAATTGAAATAGCAAACAAACAAAAATCCCCATGTATACAAAACAGTGTAAAGCAAGACAAAACTAGTAAAACCCCATCATAATATAATAAACAAAGCCCCTCAAATTCAACCGTGCAGAAAGTGGAGGTGAATTTCTGTAAGTTAATGAAAAGAGATCAGTTGTATAACCAGCTGGGAAATTGGGATTTGGACTGTACTGTCTAAATGAATTCTGGTGCTACTTCCTCAGTAGAACTTGTCAGCTCCAGTTTAAATACCGAAATCTGAGAATTTCCCAGTTATTTGGTTCCCATTTTGCTGGTGCAATTGGTCCGGGAAGATAATGAGGATAAAAGGTCTGCCATTCATTTCTTATTCTTATTTGAGCTTAGGTGTGATTGTCTTACAGCGGAATTTGCATTATCAGAGAGTACAATTATTTTAATAATCAATATAAACAAGAAAAAATAACCATGAAACCTGCTATTGTGTATAATTATAATGCATCAGTTTAAAAAATTTTAAACACCTAAAAAAGTCTAGACTTTAAAAAGAGAGAGAGAGAGAAAGGATAAAACATTTTGCTTACCCTGTGACTTTGTCAGAAATCAAGGTGCCTCTAGTAAAAAACTACTAGAACTATTAGATAATTTGCTAAAGTGTTTGGATAAACAGTCTATCAAAAGCTTTTCTCCATTTTAACAATATCAGGAAAGGCTGAAAATTTTCATTGACCATGCTTGTAAAGACTATAACATACCTATGAAAAAAACAGAAGATCAGCACCTATGAGAAAAACAATTTTATTTGAACAAATGAAAAGTCAATTCCCCTAAGTTAATATGAATTTAATGTAATTTCATTTGGAAGCCTAAAATGCCATTGGTTTATTGGCTGGTTTTGAATTGGGTAATGTGATCTTAAAAGTTATTTGGAGAAATAATTATATCTCAGGTTGCTAAAAAATACGAGAAACAACAGTGAGAAGGTTTTTCCATTACTAGATTTCAGAACATGCTCTAAAACCACAGTAATAGAACTCACCTCATATAAGCAGGATGGTACAGAGAAAGTGGAGCAAAGAAGAGAACTGGAAATGGATTTTGCTTAGTGGGAAAACCTTCATTTATTCAATCAGATATTAAATAAATTGGAGGCACAATTGGAGGAAAATCAAGTTGGTTTCCCATTTCTATCATGGTCTACAATGATATTCCAAATGGACTAAAAATTGATATAAAGAGAACAATCAAAACCAAATTGGGGGGAGCACTTGGGATTGGACCCAGAGGCACTTAACCACTGAGCTACACCCCCAGCCTTTTTTATCTTTTATTTTGAGGCAGGTTCTTGCTAAATTGCTGAGACTGGCTTTGGACTTGAGATCCTCCTGCCTCAGGCTCCCAAGTTGCTGGGATTATAGGCGTGTGTGCCCAGCAAGAACAATAAGACTTACAAAAGGAATTTAAGAAACTCTAACTACAATCCAGGATTTGGAGGAAACTTTCTTAATTAAGATTGAAAACCCAGAATGTGTAAGAGGAGAGGGGTATGTCTGATACACAGAGCAGGGAAAATGTAGATTAAAACTGCATTTGACAATGTGTTCAAAACTATATGTATGACGATCTCTTACAAATTTGACAAAAGCATAAAGAAAAAAAACAAAAAAGCCTAGAATAAAAAATAGGCTAAAGATATAAGTAGGTATTTTGGAAGAGTGAATACTAATATTCAGAAACATGAAAATGTGTTTAAATTCACTAACAGGGAAAGGAGTTGCTGGCACACAAGATCCCACTTTAGATACTGTTTTAATCCTACAGTAGACTGACAAAAAATGGAAAACAAAAATAACACCTATTTTTGGCAGGTCTGCAAGGAAATCTGAATTGCTACTAGAAATATGAATTGTTATTGCCTTTCTAGAAAGTGCTCTAATAAAACACATCCGCTGTCCAAACCTGTCCTTTTCAAAATTCAATCACACAGGAGTGCACTATGCACAAATGAAGGGTTTAAGTCAAGGATGATTGTGGTTGCGTGGTTATAGTGCAAAAATGTGAAGTCAAAATGAATGCACACTGGTACAGGAAGGGCTGAATTTAGCAGTGTATCAGTCAGGATTTAGCACAGGAAATAGAAAGCACTCCATGTATTTTAAACAGGAAGGGATTTAATACAAGCAAACATGAGCTCACGCAATCATAGGAGAACTGAGACAGTGAATCTGAGGGGCTTTATTTATTGTATTATGATGGGGTTTTACTAGTTTTGTCTTGCTTTACACTGTTTTGTATGCATGGGGATTTTTGTGTGTTTGCTATTTCCAATTTGTCTTTTTGCATTCCCTAGAGCTTTCAAGAAAATTGTTGAATAATAATGGCAGGAGGGTGCATCCCTGTGTCATTCTTGTTTGATTTTAATTGGAATAGCTTTTGTGTTTTATTACTTGGAATTATGTTTGCTGTTGGTTTTTAGTTATTGGTCTGCCTTGTTTTAAAATAAGTTATTTCTGATTTAAGTCAATAATGTGTTTGGCTGAAAGTGACAGAAAACTTGATTGAAATTGAAACCAGAAATGTTGAGTTCAACAAGGATTACAGAAGTTCATCTAGCAGCTCAACAACACCAGGAAGGACCCATCAGGGAAGGAGCCCGATCTGAGCCCATCCCTGAGGTGATACGGAGGTCAAGAACCCACCAGTACTGTCATTGCTATGATCACCTTTGGCCACCAGGAAGGTAGAGATTACTCACGGCTTCTACTATCGCACTGTGAATGCTTCCTGAGACTTGGGAGGCTGGATAAGGGACACCAGTGTGCTCCAAAAGGAGAATCGTTTATTTGTATGACCTTGTCTGACATTCAGCAAAGGGGCAGGAAAATAGGCTGCACTTTGTCTTTACCTTCCTATCCTGATGTGAATTGGGGGAATAATCCATTTGCATCAAGAACCCTGGGACCAAGGAAACAAAGACTTTTGCTTCTCAATTTCTCCTACCAGGAAGAGAGCGAAATGGGGCTGGGGCTGGGGCTCAGTGGTAGAGCGCTTGCCTAGCATGTGTGAGGCACTGGGTTCGATTCTCAGCACTGCATACAAAGAAATAAATAAAGGTTCATCTACGACTAATAAAAATATTAAAAAAGAGAGAGAAAGAGAGCAGAATGAAGAGTGAACGGGTCATTCCACAGTACCTATCATGAGTAATCCTCAGGAAGAATGAATTGGAGCCACACTGGCCGATTCAGAAATATTTCTGAGATATTTTGAGTATTAAGAAAATTGAAACTCCAAAAAAAAAAAAAAAAAAAGAGAGAGAGAGAGAGAGAAGCAAAAAGAAAGAAAAAGAAAAAGCAAAGCAAAATGTGAAGAGGAATGTGTAAAATGATTCTTAACAAACCATATCCTTCCCCTAGATATGTGTGTGTGTGCATGTGTGTGTGTGGTGTGTTTGGTGGTGTTATAAGGGAGAAAGAAGAGGTAGAAGGCGAGGAAAGGGAGATGCATTAGCTTTCCATTACTGTTAAAAATAATCAGTTTGCAAGAAGAAAAGGTATTTTTTGGCCCAGGGTTTCAGAGATTTCAGTCTATGGTTGGTTAGCTCTGTTGCTTTTGGGTCTGTGCAAGGCAGCACCATGGCAGGGGATGCATGGCGGAGCAAAACAGCTCACGTCATGGCCTGGGAAGCAAGAGAGTGGGAGGAGCTGGGGTCCCTACATCCCCCAAATGCACAACTTCCTTCCATTAGGCCCCACTGATGCAACCACCAGATAGCCCCACCAAAAAGATCCCTACGGTAATGGAGAATAAGCTTTTCTTCTAGTCAACAAGATTTTAACAAAGAATGTCCTTGTAGGATTTCTGCAGAGAGCTCATTGTGATTTCAAGCTTCCTCTTTCTTTTAAGTGCCAGGTTTGCAGACAAAAGGTATGATAGACTCTCTCAAGAGAGCTTGCTGTGCAAGACTTACTGTTTCTATGTTCTTGGTAAAAACTTGTGAAACCTTTGTCTGATCTAAGAATAGGGGACAGAGAGTAACTGTTACGTATCCTCCCACTGCCATGTAATCATCCCATTGAGTTAAATCTAAAGGAATTTCCAGACCTGGGGTCCAGAGATTTTTAGGCATGAGTCCCTCTGAACTGCTGCAGCTTAATAAACCTGCTTCCTGAAGATTCCTCGAGTGTCCAGCCTCTTCTGTCCTACATCACCACCTCTCAAAGATTCTGTCACTTCCCAACAGTGCCATAGGCTGAGGACCAAGACTTTGAAAGATATTCTGTACCCAAATTATAGAAGAATATTTAAAAAATGTCCTAAAGTTCAAGCATATGTGTGATCCCGCTGATGTAGAATTCTATATCTGTGTGCATACATGTGACTAGGATTAAAGAAATAAGAATAAAAAGTAGGATTGATTTACATCTAATGATTGTATCTATAGGGCAGAAGAGATTGCTATGGTGATGGCCTCTGATGTCACCATCCCTCCGACCCAAGCCCTGCTCATGTGATTTGCTTTGGCCAGTGGGACAAATGTGATACAAGCAGAGGCTTGCATCTGGGCACTGGGCTTGTCCTGTTGTAATGCTGCTATCCAATGAGACCAGCAGAGGAACTGTCCAGCTGAACCCTGCTCAAATTGCTAACCTACCGAATCATGAGGAAATAAATGGTTTCCCTGACTGGCAAACTTTTTCTTAAAGGAAAATCCACATATTTCAGGTTGTGGCTGTACAGTTTCTATTGGAACTGCTTACTTCTCTGTTGTAGGGCAGAGGCAGCCGCAGACAATAAAGATATTATTCATGTGGCTATGCTCCAATGAGTTTGTTCTTTTGTTTGTTTATTTACGGGACAAAGGAATTGAACCCAAGGGCACTTTACTTATGAGCTGCATCTCCATCCCTTTAATTTTTTTTTTTTTTTAATTTTGGGACAGGGTCTCATTAAGTTGCTTAGCCTCACTAATTTGCTGAGGCTGGCCTCAAACTTGTGATCCTCTTGCCCTCGCCTTCTGAGTCACTGGGATTACAAGTGTGCACCACCACATTTGGCAAGATTTTTATTTGCAAAGACAGGTAAGCTGGTTCACAGACTGTACTTTGGAAGTCCACACTTAAGTTATGCAGCTGATACATAGGATTATCCATGATATTGTCAAGTGAAAAAGTCAAGTTACAGAATATGTGTAGGGTGCTTTATTTGGTGAAAAAACTATACAAAATGCAGAAAACCTCTGTTTATGTGTGGGTCTGCATAAGCAAATGTGCATGAGCAAGAAGAAAGTTCAGGAAGAATATGCACCTGCCCATTGACTCTGGATTCTTGAGTAGTGGATCACTGTGTGTAGGTGTGGTGGAACAGAGGCATGATGAGATGTGGTTGGTTTTCATGCTTTACAAGGAGACCATGATTTCTGAACTTTGAAAAACTAAAGAAGGAAAAAATAAATATTGAATACCTTGACATATCTGTTCAGTGTGGCTTAAGACCACCTAAAGTGAACAATACTGTCCAGGAAAGGCATTCAAAATACTCCTCCAACTCCATCCCTAGTCACCACCAGGGGGTGCAGGGTAGGAGGTCCAGGGCAGGAGTGACAGACTGGTGGTGACAGTACTACGTGCATGATGAGAAAGATCAATTTTATATTTAGGTCTTTTTTCCCAGGCTGGGGTTTTCTGAGGGCAGAACAGAGGCCTGAAGGTCACAGTCATTGCCTAGTGGCCTGGGTATCTAAAGTACATAGAGGCATCCACCCCGATTGCTCTGAGTAACGTCTTTGGATGGAGCCTCTGCTCTTGGCAATGGCATCTTAGCCATCACAGCTGGGCGTCGCGGAGAGCTCTGGCAGCCATTATCCACGGTCTGTGTGGGAGTCTCTGTTGGAATCTGCGAGAACCTGTCCTCACTGGAATGTGAAATTTCTTCTTTTCTCGGCAGAAAACCTCTCTTGATTGATCATTCTAGTTGTTGGGAGAAGGAAATCATTTGCAAGAAGGATCAGTGAATAGCAGAGCAATTCTGAAAAAAAGTGCTTAAGAGCCTCCACCAGCTACTCCCTACTGAGTCAGTGAGTGTGAGCAGCAAATGTGAGATGAGCCCAAGTGGAATGTTCTGGAGAATCCTTTGGCCCTTTGACAGTTAGCTATCCCCTCCCAAAAAAGGCCAGTATAGCCAATCTGAAAGAAATTGCTCTCAACCCCAAGCAACTCAGAATTCAAACATACAAAAATATGACAAATATACAAATGTATATATGTGCCATACATATTTTATCATGCACACACACACACACGTACACGCACACACCCTCACACACGCACATCCCTTTTCCTTATTCTGTACAATGTTTTAGCAGTTTGATATCTATTATCCCATAAGAATCAGCATACAGACTCACTGATAATGATTTTGGGGGGTACTGGGGATTTAACCCAGGGGTGCTTTACCACTGTGACACATCCCAGTCCTTTTTATTTTTTTGAGACAGGGTCTTGCTAAGTTGCTTAGGGCCTTGCTGCTAGGTTGCTGAGGCTGACCTCGAACTTGCGATCCTCCTGCCTCAACCTTCCAAGTCACTGAGATTACAGGCATGTGCCACCACACCCAGCTTATTGATAATGATTTAAGTCAATTTTTGATTTGGTATTAGTTTATACATAAAAATAATTTCATTGATTGATGATGACGTATGGATGTGACAATACATTCTGAAAAGTTATTTAAACCTAAACAGTTAACCTGATTCCTATCGATTTCTCGGTGGTGTGATAAGAATGAATAACCAGGTGCTAGGCTGTGGAGAATAAACAAAGGTGCTCATTTGCAGATGTCAGCTCCACAGCCACTGTGGTGGGGAAGGTGGGCACAAACCCTCTTTCTGCCTTCTGAGAACCAAAAGTAAGAATGAGGAATGACATGCACATGGGAAGAAAGAACCGCCTAACCTAGCCATGCTTTAGGGATGTGGAACAGTGACCCTTTGAGGATTTATTTATTTTTAGCTTTTATTTTTATGGAAAAAAAAACCCACAACCAAATAGAATTCAACACAACAAAACCAAATAACAATATTTGGTTTCAGAGAAGTTCTCCCACCATGTAGCAGAGGTTTGGAATAAGTAGCTCTGAGGATTATTTCCTTGAATGTGGATTCATAAGACCATCATGTCAACTAGGCATGGTGTGACTAATGCCAACCAAGCAGCAGAATCCCCTGGGCTGGGCAGCCTGGTATAACATCTCAGTTGAGCAGCAATTGGGCTATCAGAGTGGTTTATATGCATCCATGGTAATCCAAGAGGAACTCTGGTTCTGGAAATTTGGAGACAGAACTCCAGAACTTACCTTGTCTCATTTACAGTGGGGTTGAACTTCCTTTGCAATGCTCTTCTAAGATGAGTGACAACAGCGATGGCTCAAATTGGGAGAATGACATCTTTGGTGTGGGAGCACCTATAGGAAAGACCACTTGATGTGGCAGTGTAGGGGATGGGAGAGGAGGGAGAAGGTTGACCACCAGAGACAAGAAAACTGGTTTCCAAGGGCACTTGCTGTGTCCTTTGTCCTCTGTTCCCCTCTGCCACCATGTGATGTGGGGATCCTGAGAGGTCAGAAAGAAGGTTTAACAAGCTCAGAAGGCTTCGTATTGCATGCATCCCCTGTAGAATTTCAGCGTGGTCATCTGCCTTGACATTGCTGGCTACAGAGAGTGAGTTTTGGGAAGGGGGCCCCTTGCCCCCAGGCAGGGGCAGCTCAGCATGGAAGTGAAGCACACAGAGGCTGGAATCACTCTCCTACCAGCTGTACCACCCTGGGCAACCATTAACCAACCAGGTTTGGGTTTCTTCATCCATTCAGATGAGAGTGATGAACAGGGATGTCCTTATAGGGGGATTGTTGTGATGATTAAATTATATTTTGATAATGAAAATAGATTCCAGCGCATACACACACACACACACACACACACACACACACACACACACACACACA
>JAJEJO010003656.1:218450-234271 GCA_020662805.1 Glaucomys volans
ACACACACACACACACACACACACACACACACACACACACACACACAGAGAGAGAGAGAAAGAAACAAAGGAAAGGAAAAAACCTATAAGGACATAAAATAAATAAATAAATAGATATAAATTTAAAAATCATGTGGGCACATAATAATCAAAGTACTTAACAAACCTTGTCACACATTTATTGTTTCTTGCCAAACATCATTGACATCCTCAGGGGCAGGTGGAGTATGATCAACTCTAACTCTCACCCCAAAGAGTTCATAGACTGGAGGTCTTAGTTTCTTCTTGAAGTATCTGGGAGAATTCATCAGAGGAGTGCTCCCAATTAAATTGATTGGATGAATCAAATATAAGCCTGATCATGGGGAAGAAGGAGGCAGAAGTCCCTGAGGACCAGACAGGGGACAGAAGCAACTAAGAGCTGCATCTTGTTACCTAAACACTGTTCTCAAGGGGCCTTCCATCAAAGAGTCTGCTCTCTGTTAGTGAGACTTGTACTTTCCGCACGAAGGTGCCGCTCGTCCATAACATTTATTTCACCATTATCCAGTCGTACAGCGCTGATGACAGTCCTTCATTAGTCCCTTGAGAGGATTTTCCTCTGGCTCTAACCGCATAGCAGAGAACGGGAACCAGGCTGCTGATTGGGGAGGGCAGACATATAATCAGTCAGCTTGTATTAGCGCAGAGCGGGGAAAGTGACAAGTCTGCAGTTCATGTTCTCATGGAGATGATGAGCTGTCTCAAACCAGCAATTTGGCTAAAAAAGAGTCTGTAATACTCCAAGTAAATTTGTCACTTTATGTTCCCCTCCTTTTTCCTAAGTGTTGATGCAAAGTTTTCAGTTGAATTTCAGATATTCTGAAATTGCATTTCCTGGCATTCCCTGATGCTACATGCTGGAAGCAAGATGCTAAGTTCATTATGTATTTCTTTTGTACTCAAGTGAGTCTTGGAATTACCTAGACATATATTTTTTCTATTATTCTTTTTGCTTTGGCTTTGCAGTCTCCTGATCCAGAAACCTTCTCATTCCATGTTGTTTTTGTCTGTTTTTTTTTTTTTTTTTTTGAACCCTGGACCTTGCTGCATGCCAGCCTGGTGCTCTACCACTGAGCTACATCCCCAGCCCTAGTTCTTAAAATTTTTGTTAAACCATTTTGGTAAATCAATGTTATTACATGAATTTCCCCAGATTTTTAAAATAGCAGGCAAATGTACTTTCTTTGGAACCCAAGTGAATGATGTCTGATTTTGGGATGTGTCCTGGCATTCTTTAGAGTCAGAAAAGATTTGGAAGAAAATATTAAAACAGAGGGAAAAGATTCAGAGGATATGATATTTTTAAAATTCAGTCTTAAAATCCTTTGGGTTGCAAAGGACAATGTTTCAGATCAGGAGACATCAGAGCTGTTCAAAGAAGCATTTGACTATGGACTTCTGACCAAGCTGGAAATGAGTGTCAGCAGTCAGATCAGAGAAAAGAGAGTAGCCACTGTCAGGAAGCAGAGTGACAAAATGAAGGACTGGAGTCTGGGTATCTCCTTGAGAAAATACAGGCTTGGAGAAAAAGTAGTCTTAAAGGGTCATGAAAAGCCTGCACAGGGCGATGGATGTGGACATCATTTGTTTTCTCCAATGGAAAGAATGGAATCCAATGCACTCATGTCCTAACTGGGGAAAGGACTGTCTTTGTGTAGACTAGCTGAATGAATCCAGCTCCTGTAGCACCTGCTGCCACTGTTCCCACAATATACCAGTTTACGCTGATGTACCATTCCTTTCATGGCAGTGGTGACGTGCTGTTTTCAGTCTTCTCTGAACCTTTCTGCATTTGCGCACTCTCCTTTGTATTAGTGCCTTGGACGTTTGTTGGAGCTGGTGGTAATATGCCTCCTAGCAGAAGGAAACAGCGGGCGAGTGTATCAGCTGCTACGATCGCCTTTGGGGAGCAGAAACAGGCACAGAGGACAGGAATTGTACCAGGAAAAGACTACAATGGTTCCTCGCTGCCATCAATAATGGTAATTATAGTTATAGAGCACTGTCCCCTGAGGAGCTCAAAGCACTTAATAGACGCTGTCCCATTGATCCTCATAACGTGAGTATAGTGGAGAAGGAGCAAGTGTTCCCATCATTTTATAGACAGAGGACTTCACTAGGGAGGCAGAGATGACTTTTGATTCATGGGGAGCAGGGGATGGTGCGGGGTTTTATGACTTCTGATGCGTCCTGCTGAAGGCCGCCACCCCAGGTCCACCTTTCTCAGTAAGGATGTCAGCACAGTGGCACCTCAAAGACTTTGGCTGCTCCAAAGTGCAAAGCCATTTAAACATAATTTTTTTTCTTTTTTTTTTTTAATTGTGCTTTTACCAAGAAGCTAGAGGGTACTTATTGTAAAAATTATATCCAAGGAAAGATAAAAGAACGACGGCCAAATGCAGTGTCTTGGGCATGAGATGGGGGAACAGAGGTAAGGTAACGGTGGGCTGAAGCCAGTTGCTACAATTAAACATAACATTAGACTTTGAGACTTCTGGCAGCCAAGTCTAAAAGGAAAGCATAATTACTTGTGCAGCTCTCTGTTTAATAAAATAAAAGACCAGGGGACTTGAAGTATGTGAGCTCCAGGGGACACATTGGTCCAAGAATAAAGGTTAACTTTGTGTTTTCTAAAGTCAAATCACAAAGAGTGGCTGCTCACTGCACACCCCTCCCCACACATACCCTTACATCCCTGAACTTAAAGTGGAAGGTGATATGTGGTTAAAATTAGCATCAGGGCGGCCTTGTAAGGCATAATAGGAATAGAAAGCTATCAATGACCACTTGGTGCCTGGCAGGTGGAAGACTGCAGAGAATATTTTTGCCAGATCTTAGCCACCCACCTGTGCTGATGAATTGGATTCCTCTTTCATGAGCTATCTCAGTCTCCTCCCTGACTTGCAGTTTGGCTGGGATGCTAGAATCCTCAACTGATCCTCTTGTGGTTATCTCAACAAAAACCCCAGGGGAAAGCTCTGATTCCCAAGTGATTGCCCAATTCCAGACAGGTTCTTTACACTCTGTTGCAGAAAGTAACGGTTCTCCCAGCTTCCTGCACACTGGGGTCTCTGCATAGTGTTTGACTAAGATGCAGCTGAGTACCTCTGTCTTTCTTGCTTATGTTCTTTAATCACAACTGTCCGTTTTTAGATGCTTAGCTTTTTCAGTTCTAGGATATGAAAGAGGACGTCACTACCTGTCCTAAACTTAAGCATTATCCAGAATAAAGAAATGATATTCCAAAAGTGGTCAGAGATCTTGAACATCTTCTAACATCATCTTTATAAGCAATGCCCATTTCAGCTAAATTTTGCCCAAATATATTTTCATCCATGATGAATATATATGAGTATGTGCCTGCCTAAGAAATTTTGACAGCTAGATATGAGGCAGAAAAGGAAAATATCAGCAAATGTTGCCTTACACTTGCTGCTATTTATTTATTTATTTTTTTTATTTTGATTCTGGGGATTGAACCTAGGGGCACTTAACCACTGAGCCACATCCACAGCCCTTTTTTTTATATTTTATTGAGAGACAGGATCTCGCTGAATTGCTTAGGACCTTGCTAAGTTGCTGAGACTGGCTTTGAACTCCTGATCTTCTTGCCTCAGCCTCCCGAGCCGCTGGGATTACAGGTGTGTGCCACCATGCCTGGCTCACTTACTGCTTTTTAAACCAAGGATAAAATACAACTTGATTCCAGTAGCTATTGATGTTATTTCTGGCTCTTAAAGACCTATGAAATGAAAACTAATCTTTAAAAGTCTTGCAGTTAATTGCTGCTGAGTTAAGCGTGTTTTTTTTTTTAAACACCTTCATACTGACACATAATTTAGAAAATCAATCGGAGAGATAAAGAATAAAAATATGGGTCTAAAATATGCTGGCTAATAACAGAATACTGTGGCAGACTCTGCCTGGCACAGAGCACCTTGGAGGGGCTGAGGCAAGTGTGGAAGGGTGCTGGACAGCTGGAGGGACATAGCACAGTGGGGTGCCTCCTGGGGTGGGCCGAGGAAGTAGCTTTGTCTGTTATGACAAAGGCGTCTCTGGTTAGTCACAATCAGTCTGGCAGTAAGTTTCCTCAGGGACTGACCCCATCAAACTGTACGGAAAGGCAGTGGGTTTAGGAATTGCAGGTGGTGTTTATGCCTTTTATTTACAAACAGGCACTGTGTCAGTAAATAAGGCTTCTGCTTTAGTTTGGATGCTGCATGTCCTCCAATTTGATACTCTTTGGATTTGGTGGAACTTTTAAGAGGTGGAAAATCTTTCAGTGACTGAGGGTGTGTCCTTGGAGGATATTGGGACTCCAGCCCCTCCTCTTCCTCTCTCTTTCACATGCTGGTCATAAGGTGAATGGTTTTTGCCATGCACTGTCACCATGATCTGCTGTCTTACCACAACCCCAAAACAATGGGGCCAAGAGATCAGGGACTTAACCCTCTGAAATTATGAACCAAAATGTTATGGTTTGTTATGTTATGCTTTGTTATGAGATGTTCCCCAAAAGCTCCTGTGTTGATACAGGAGGTGAAATGAGTAATAACCTAATTAGTGGACCAATCCATTTGATGGATTAATAATTTGAAAGGTAACTGTAGTCAGGTGGAGCATGGTTGGAGGAGGTGGGTCACTGGGGACGTGCCTTGGAGATTATATCTTGTCCCCTGGCTCCTCCTTTTATCTCTCTGCTTCCTGTTTGCTGTGAGGTTTTTCTCTGCTGCCGTCCTTCCACCATGGTGTTCTGCTTCACTTTGGACCCAGCGTGATGGAGTTGGCCAACCATGGACTGGACCTCTGAAGTCATGAGCCCAAAATAAACTTTTCCTCCTCTAAGTTGGTCTTGTCAGGTATGTTGGTCATAGCAGGGTAAAGTTGACTAACACAGAGAAGAACACTTTTCTCCTTGTAAATTGATTATTTCATACAAACCTGACTAACACAACCTCACCTGGAGGCTGGCCCTTGATAATACAAGGAATTTAAATTGGTCTGAGGTCTCCCTGCTTCTTCTGCACTATTTTTCTCCTAATTAGGTCCTTTTACCACTTACCAGGCTCTCAATTCTCTCTACTCACCTAGACATGGCATGCTACCAGTCACATTTTTTGTGTGAATTCGAGCCTGTAATTTTCCTCCTAAAGGGCAAAAAGTTGGTTCTTGAGAAGCCAAAAAACATTATCTTTTATGTATAAATCATGGTATCTGTGGTATTAAAATTTTATAGTTGTATGCTGGGCAATTAGGGGAAAATGTCATAATGGGCCTCTGGGAGGGTGGGGCAATAATGAAAATAAGGATGGAAAAGACTTGTGTAGATGGAAGGGCTTTGGCCCAAGTTAGGTATGGGACCATTTCTTCAGATGGTCAAGTATTTAGTAAGATTCTTTGCCAGTCTTTCTTTTGGGAATAAGAAGACTGAAGTAATTAACTGGGTCCCAGGGGCTTGCTTTGCTTGCCTCAGTCACCCATGAGTTGGGAGTAGAGTTAAAGTGAGGATTTGTAGTGGAATGAGTCATTCCAGCCCATGGAGTGACAGTGTTTAGAATCATCCAAGAGGCATTAGGAAAAGGAAGGAGGAGGAAGAGGAGGTAAAAGAAGAGAGAAGATGAAGGAGCAGCTGCTTTGCTGGCATTTGCTTTCCTGTGAGGATCATTTATCCCTGTTTTTTGGCTTTTCTTGGTTGAATATATTTGACTGATAAATCTTTCAGATAAACTGGCACATTGCTTGGGAATTAATTCAAGGGAGGTAAATGTTCACCATGTGAGTTCTCTATTGCAGAATTGTGATCCCCCACTTCTCACTGACTGGCAAAGTCCAGCTCTGTGACTTTTTCAAGAGTAATGTATGGCTTTCTTCCCTGGCTTCAGCATTTTCTGTCTAGTTGGGTCCTTTATTTGTTCTCAGTCTTTGCTTTTGGCTAAATAAGTCTATGGTGCCTGAGCTTGTATCTGACACCGTAAACCAGGGACATATTGACAGAGAGTTTTATAAGTCTTATAGATGAACAAGCAGCTCACGAATCACCATCCGGGCATCCAAGCAATATAGTGTTCTTACAAGGATTAAATTAGCACCCAACTTTAAGAATCAAAGGAAGATGCACACAGGAAATTACCAAGCCATAACTCTCTTTCCCTACCTGGTAAATTGCTAGAACAATCAATAGCACAGGCAGTCTGGGAGCCCCCTTGGGACACTAAGGTGATAAATGTGTTGTAGTCCTATAATGGAGGGTCTGGGGTGGGCAAATGGAGGCCCTTCTCAAGGGGGACACTCGGGGGCTGCCATGGTAACCTCAGCAATGCACTCCTTGTGTCTCTTGCCAGTAGGTCTGGAATGTATGGGGCTAATTGGTTGGAACAAGCAAAGGGCAGAGTTCACAGAGGGGTTGTCTGGGGTTTTTTCTGGTGGGTCACATGGCTATGAATCCACGTGTGTTCAGGAACATGAATTTTTCATTGATAACAATGGTGAGTTGAGAGTCCCTGCTGGGCAAATGAGCATCATCCCTGATTCAAACATGAATCAGGTGCATTCAAGGCCTTGCTCCTATCTCCCTTTTGGTCATTAATCCTTTATAGTGTCCCAAGTTTATAGAATGCTTTTAGTAGCACTGAACATTAGGGCTCGTTTGCATAATTAATTACATTGAACTTGGATTATACTAACTAATTAATCCAAGCTGGCTGGCATGACACCTGGCAGTGGTCAGTTAACTATAAAAGGATAGTGGTGGACAGATGGTTAGACCTCATGGCCTATGCATTCATGTAGATCAAACAATTTGGAGAAAGCTTTGGTTTTTTTATTTTCTCAGAATCTCAAATAGGCTGCCACTCACACACAGATGGGTTGCAAGTAGCCATCCTCAGATCTTGTATTAAAGGCCTGGGGTTGGGAGTGACAGTTGAAGGACAGTAGGAGATTCCTTCAGGCACACTGTCCAGAAGAGGAAGCTATGGTCCAGTGCTACCTTTACTGCATTCAAAGTCAGAAGACCTGGCTTCAAACTTCAGTGCTACCAAATTCTATTTGAATGTCCCTAGACAAATCACTTATATCCCTTTGACCCACATTTCTTCCTCTGTTGAATGGAGATAATTCTTCCTCTTTTAAAACCAAGATTATGTGAAAGATCTTGGCATGTCATAGACACTCATAAGGTGCTTAGTTTGAATTTTAAGGAGACATGCCAGGTTTGGGCCAGGAGGTAGTGACATTGATTCTCAGGAAGGATGTGACAGTGGAAGACTCACAGGAGAAGAAAGCCATGTCCATTTTCTTGAATGGAGTTCAGGAGTCTCCCTGCTGAATGAAGCATCCTGTTCTGTGCCGTATCTTCTGTGCAGAGATGGTGCTATACTAGCATATGTGTCATGTCTACCAACATTGCTTCGGCCAGAACTCAGTTGTATGGCCTCCACCTTGCTCGAGGAGGCTGGGAAAAGCAGTTCCTGGCCAGGAAGTCACTTCCCAGCAGAAAGTCCTTCCAACTATGGTGGGATAGGAGCACATGTCGCTGATGATCAAAAATTGCCATTGGCCAGTGGTTAGAAAATTCCTGGCATGTGGAAGAGAAGTGTCACGGGAAAATACAAATTAATGGGAAAGGATAAAACACTGGTAAATGTGCCAAAAACTATTTCCTTCTAGCATAAAAACATAGAACTGCCTATAGTACCTGACCTCTTAGCTGGTTTCCTATGAATGCTTTTAAAGTCAATTTCCTGAGAGATGCTCAAACACCACTTGACAACCATTTGATTTCTCATTCATGGTAAGCAGCATTTCATTGCAAGGAGGGAAAATATCTATTGAATAGAGAGGGCTATGCCTGTAGAAAGAGCAATTTTAACTCTGACAGGATTTATAAGGTAGGTATATTTTTATTTGCATTTACCACATTGGGAAATTATAGAAGGAGAGATTGAAGAGTCTTGACTCAAGGTCATATAGCAGATTGACAGCCTCTTAGAGAACAGGACCCAGGAGTCCAGCAATCCCAACCCACTTACTATATGATGAAGTTACGCTTTCCAACTCCAGCTTCTACAGTCAAATGCAATTTTTCTTCTTCCTCTGGTCATGTAAATCAATAATTAGCTTCTATCCCTCTTCCCCACCCACTATCCATACTTCTTTTAATGTTGAATATATTAACCATAAAACTACTTGCCATTTAACAATGTGATGTGATTGGAAATTAGGAGGTATTTTCTGTTTAATTTTCTAGAAGACAAGCAGTTGCTAGGCACAAACCCTGAAAGAGTGAGCAAATGTGAGGTCTGGATAGGACTTCTCCTTTCTGGAGCCCCATGTTTGTAATATTCTCTATTGTTGGACACAGTCCTGTTCTTCATGCCCTCCCTATTAAGAGTTGAGTCAAAATGGAATTTTCCTTAATGCTGGCAGGTGAAAGCAGCTTCACAGAATCGATTTTGATTTTAAGAGCACCTTGAGAATTACAGGGAGTTTGTAAGTTTTATTGTATTAAATTAATAGGCATTTCTGAAGCCAAGATTCTGGAGTTCAGACTGTCAATTTTGTACTTCTTGGCTTCACTTCAATGATCATAATGGAAAGAATGATCTTTAAGTGAAACTTCTGAATGACATGCTTTGCCACTGAGTGATCATGTTAAATACAGTCCCTTCAGTCCTTCCCGTCTGCTACCATTCAAGGATTAGCGCCTGGCTCTGCATGAAGAGCTGTCAAGGAGCCAGGCTTTTATTTTAGAGTGATTACTTATATTATCTACCCGGGGGTAAAAAGACACTAATGCTCACAGGTACAAAACTTGTCCTAGGTCTCAGCTGTCTTCAGAAAGTCTGATAAGTGCTGCCCCACACAGGACACCATAATCATATCAAATGCATCACTTCGTGGAAGATTCTTACAATGATTTGTTCTGTTGGACTTGGTCTTGCATAGATAAGGGGTTGTGTGATCTGCTTGAAATCTTCAAAGTCATTTGTCTATTAAAGTCAGGGATTCCAAACATGGCTGCGGATTCCAAATGTGGCTGTGGATTCCAAACGTGTACTCATTTAAGGTTTTTTTTTTCCTTCAAAAAAAAAAAAAACAGATTATTTAGGCCCCACCTATGTGACATACTAACTCTGTGGGAGGGGCCTGGAGGAATTTGTGTATTTTAATACATGTGCTTTAAGTAGATTCTGATGCAGTCAGTTCCTCCCACTTGAGAATTGTGCAGGGTGTCTTCTGTTTGTTCCTTAGATCCATTCTTCTCTTTGTTTCAAGATGCTGGCTGCATTGGTTCTCTAGCTCACTGGCTTCTTGGATTCCATCAGAGGGAGCCCTTGGCAGGAGATAGGAGGTGGGAAGATGGTACATTCAGCTTGCACAGTCTCCTGACTTCCCACTGTGGCATCTTCAGGGACTGGCCATGGTCTTAAAACTAAAGTCACTGCTCCTCTAAAAGTGACACTGCCTTCTTCACTCTCTTCTTGTAGTTTCTGATAAGCTCTCATTTCTTCTGCTTTTGGGCTGGGTAGAGGATCTGGTCTATGAGTAGCCTCAAATGGCTACATTCTGCCCTATTGTTTCCCTATAGCCTGCCCACCCTTTTGTCCATATTAAGTCATTCTGGTCTTCTGCTGTAGTTTGGATGTGAGGCACCCCTTAGAAGCTCATGTGTGAGAAAATGCAAGAAGGTTTAGAGGAGAAATAATTTGGTCATGATACTCTTAATCCAATCAGTGAATTAACACCCCCCCCCCCATGGGATTAACTAGTGGAAAATGAAGGTGGGTTGGGTGTGGCTGGAGGAGGTGGGTCATTGGGGGCATGCTTTGGCATTAATATTTTGTATCTGGCAAATGGAGTCTTTCTTTCTGCTTTCTGATCATCATGTGAGTCACTTCTTTCCACCATACTCTTCCACCGTGTTCCTCTGCCTCACCTTGAGTCCCAAGGAATGGAGCCAGTTGTCTATGGACTGAGACCTCTGAAACCATGAGCCCCCAAATAAAGTTTTCCTCCTCTACAGTTGTTCTGGTACAGTCTTTTAGTTACAGCAGCAAAAACATTACTGAAACAACTTCTTTTAAACTGGGGTGGAGAACTATTTTCTGCTGGAACCCAAAATTATGTAGGAACTGACTTTCCAAGTCAGCTCGTTTTTTGAGATGCTGCTTCCAAATGGGTTCTTGTTGAGACACTAAGAGGATGCAGCAGAATCAACAGCCTTTTTTTTTTCTCTTTGACTTCTCTTCTCTTTTGAGAAGGCGGTTGATTCTTCTGCATCCTTTTATAGTCCCAACAGGAAACACTGAAAGCTGAAACAGAATTATTTAAGGAGAGTTTGTTTATCAAGACTATACAGCTATGGTCTGGAAAACCAGAAGGTCAGTGCAATAAACTGGAGCTTGCAGCAGGATTTTGAGCACCCCTATAATGAGAGGGAGGAGGGAAGGAGGCAGCTGTTGAAGCCCAGAAATAGAAAAGTCAAATAGTCATGTCCTTCCAGAGAATTGACTGTAGGTGAGGACACAGCCAGATCAAAATGACCCCACAGGGAGAGAGAAAGGGAATAATACACTGGTCTCACTTTCTTCTCCGTTTCCCTTCACTTCCCAGGGCTCCTTGATGCCAGAACTCATTTGGAAACCAGAAGGCAAGGGAATCTGTTAACTCTAATGCAGACACGAAGGTCAGCCTCCTGGGGCAAAAAGGTGGAGAGATGATTTGAATGCACAAATGGAAGAGATCTGGTCTGGATTCATAAAGCACCTTCTTAATTCCTTTTTGAAATGTGTTCAAGATCCACAGTTAAGTTAGGAGCTGTACCAGGCAAAATGGGTCTTCTACTAAGAAGTTGGGGGTCTGTGTTTCCACTTGCTAAGCCCACCCAGATATGAGAAAATGACAGGACCCCTGGTGATCCTGCAGCAAGTGGGGTGGAAAGGGCAGGGGAAAGCATGACACTGTCCTTAGAGTGTGCTCAGATGCTTCCTCTACTCCTACAGAAACTCTAAATGACAGGGTCTTTACTTCGTGGAAATAAATCTGGATCATTTCTCATTCTCCTACTGCACTTTTGTAAGCTCTGCACTTGGGTTTGTTGAAGGTTACTCCATAATTCCATGGAAGCCTTGATAATAAGCAGCCTAGGCTACGCGGTGGTGTGGTTAGTAGTCAACCCTGAGACATTCAGTACAGCATAACTCCTAGGGATCTGACTGACAAATCACATGCTATAGAGAAAAATCACCCAAACATGTGACTGCACTTTCAATGATTGAGCAGTAGCTTCTTCATTCAATGTGTTCTCAGACTTGAGTCTCTGGGAATGTGTCCCAGCGTGTAAGGACCTACCTGTGTTGATTAGCTGCCAAGTTACTTGGAACCAGCTAGATTAGGAGGGTCATTCACATGTGCATCACTACCTCAAATTTCCATTTTACGGTAGAATAAAGGTGCTTTATTTTTTATCGACTTAGTTTCTCAGAGGAGGGAACATTGCTTATTTTGTTGCTGAGTAAAACTGAAAATTTTCAGTTTCAGGTATAGTATAAAGTAAAATTTGCTTAATTTCTAAATATATTTCTCTTGATCTTTTTCGAATATTGGGTATAAAGCTTTTCTCAAGGAAAGAAGTTCAGGTTCTTAATCCATTTTGAGTAGCCAGTTTTACGAAGGAGGTCATGAAGAGATGCAAAAGTAATTATTTTTTTCCAATGAAGTTCTGACTAGACCACAAAAACAATACCAATTACTTCAGGGAACAAAATTAGCACTGTTTTAATTTTTAAATAGTCTCTAGGCAAGCCTTTAAAATTTAACAAGATACTTTGGCTTTTTAATGTTTTCATTTTTTAAGCTTAGGAACTTGATCTTTCATCTTCCTGTCACTGGGCATGTGATAATTGAGATGTTAACAGGAATTCTGTTGACTCAGAAGCCAGCGCTAATCCCTATTCTGACTCCATGGCAGCCTCATTTGTCACTTCCTTTGACAGCGAAAGGGACTCAGTCAGAGCAGAGCGTGAGTCCTGAGTGCATCGAAGGGTGCACAAAGCGAGCCCCGAGATGTGGGAAGAAATGATTGTAATTTCTATTTATTTTTTCTAAAGTGTTAGAAGGAAGTGAAGCTATTCTAATCTAGAATGCATGGACAGGCACTGGCAACTTCTGAGATAGAAAAGGATGGGCACTAACATCTTGGGGGCTCGTCCGGGATCCCCAACCCCATCTGAGGTAAGTCATTTGCACCTGAGGCTCTTTGCCTTCATTATCCTTTGGAGGAACACTGGGCTCCCATCACTTAAAAGCAGTCTCAAGTCTCAGATGATAGGTTTCTCAGTTTTTGTGGTTCCCAATCACCTGCCCTGGGGGTCAGGCGTATCGAGCTCCATGGAGGCTTTTCTTACTTTTCTATCCCAGCTTGGTGTGTTCCCTGAGAAGCAGATCCTGGCCTGCCTTTGGATATGAAGATTCTGATGACATTGAGAAGCAACTGTGAGATCCTGACTGAGGCTACTCTTCAGTGACTCTCAAAAGCCCGTCTTCCACCCAGGCCCTCAGGAGAACTCAACCGTCTTTCTGGAGAAACTCAGGGAGCATTGAGAAAGCACACCACAGTGGATCCTGAATCCACTGAGAGCCACATAATTTTGAAGGACAAACTTATTACTCAGTTGACCCCAGACCTTCTGAGGAAGTTAGAAAAATTGGTATATGGGGGCTGGGGATATAGCTCAGTTGGTAGAGTGCCTGGGTCGCAAGCACAGGGCCCTGGGTTCAATCCCCAGCACCGAAAAAAAAAAAAAAAAATTGGTATATGGTCCTGATGAGTATAAGAGAAGGCAGTTGATTCTTCTGCATCCTCTTATAGTCCCAACAGGAAACACAGTGAAAGCTGAAACAGAATTATTTAAATAGAGTTTGTTTATCAAGACTATAAAGCTATGGTCTGGAAAACCAGAAGGTCAGTGCAATAAACTGGAGCTTGCAGCAGGATTTTGAGCACCCCTAGAATGAGAGGAAGGAGGGGAGGAGGCAGCTGTTGAAGCCCAGAAATAGAAAAGTCACATAGTCATGTCCTTCCAGAGAAGTGACTGTAGGTGAAGACACAGCCAGATCAAAATGACCCCACAGGGAGAGAGAAAGGGAATAATACACTGGTCTCACTTTCTTCCCCCTTTCCCATCACTTCCCAGGGTGCCTTGATGGCTGAACTCATTTGGATGAAATTAGTTCTTTAGAGTGAGCTTTCTTTAGATGACATCTTCCAACTCAGAACATCCCTCTTTTATAACAGAGATCCGGAGGAGAGGAAGGAAAGGAAGGAAAGGGAACGTGGAGAAAGAAGGAATGCTGAAGTCCTGGTCATGGCTCTGCAGGCAGCAAGCTTCTGGAGCGTTAAAGGAGGTAAATGATATGGACTTTGAATCCTAAAAGGTACTTGTTTCCAAGTACTTGTTTCTGTTGTGGAAAGGAGGGACATTATCAATGGGAATGCCAACAGGGTAAGCCACCCCCACCAAGGCCCTGTCCTATCTGTTAAGGCAATCACTGGAGGAATGAATGTCCCCAGGGGCACAGGTTCACCTGCTGATTCCCCCAACCAGATCTGAAGGGACCTAGGGTCAACCTTAATAGCTCCTGTGACTCCTGTTACCATGCATGAACCCCGGATATGCTTTTCAGTAGGGAGACAAAAGTCAGTATTCTTCTGGATGCTGGCTCCAGATTCTCCATATATCTCTTACTCTGGACCCCTCTCCTCTGATACTGTTGTAACCGAAAGCTCCATCCTTATCCCCAGGGCCAATTAATGCCAATTTAATAATGAGGACATGGTTTTAAGAAAAAGGAAAAAAATTGCTGATCCCTGAGACAATTAAGATAACTCTAGGAAGGGATCTCCTGTACAAACTTCTCATGACTTTGTAGGAATTCTGAATAGTAAAGGGAGATTATGGCTCTCAGATAATCACCCCCTAAAAACACCAGGCCTTGTTCCTAGAAGGGCTGTTGGTTCAAGTAAAAACTTGCTCCAATTTAAACCCACTCACCTTTCTTCCAGAATCATTAGAAGTAAACCCTGAACATGACTTTCAACAAACCTTAGCCATAGATCACTCAGTCTGGGGAGACCTCCAAAGTTTTCTTTTCCTTGTCCAATCTAGAGCTTACTATGTACACAGATGGAAGTTCTTTTAGGGAATAAGGGGAACACAAAGCTGGATATGCTGAGGCAACTTTTTAATCATAGTATGTTATAGTATGTTATGGTGAGATTACAATAAATTACCAAGTCGATCTCAATGCAGCTGGCGGGCTGAGGGCAGGCTACAAGTCTGCACTCCTCAGCACCTCCAGAGGTTGGAGCAAATCTTGTTTTTTTTTTTTTAAATCAGGGATTGAACTCAGGGGCACTCAGCCACTGAACCACATCCCCAGCCCTATTTTGTATTTTACTTAGAGACAAGGTCTCACTGAGTTGCTTAGGGCCTTGCTAAGTTGCTGAGGCTGGCTTTGAACTCGTGATCCTCCTGACTCAGCCTCTTGAGTCGCTTGGATTACAGGCGTGTGCCACCGCGCCCGGCTGGAGCAAATCTTTTATAGTTCAAAACCACAAGTAGAGCATGTCAGTACATTAATCATAAGTGGCTGTTGCTGTGTTTCAAAACCACAAAGAACATGAGATCTAAAATCATAAGCAGAAGGGCAAGTAGGTCAAAACAATTCTAGTTGAGTACAATTTAGGTTACTAACGTCTAGACAATCATTTATATTCTATGCAGTTAGGGTACAAGTACAGAGTATAAGAATAGAAGGAACAATTTTGCCATTTTGTGTTGCCAATATGCTATACTAAGCAATTGTTGGTGGGTACAGAGGTGGGGTTTTCCCATGGGAGAAGCATTTCTTATAGGACATGGGGTCTCAGGGAAAAATGGAGTCTGGTCCTTGCACATATAGGTTGGCCCATAACAAGTGCTTATGGGTATAAACTGCAGTAGGGCGCTGCCTTATCCCCTGCGTATGTGGTCTTACTCAGAGATTAATCAACACCACGCTCACTAAACAAATTCCTATCTCTTACCAACAACAAAATCTCTTCCTCTTAGACACCAAGGAACCACACATGGACATCTGTCAGGGACCCTTGGACCTGTCACCAAGTGAACCCTTGCAGTTGCTTCTCAACGCCTCTTAATATCAGGAGTCACCAAGCTGTTGTTCCAGATGACGTCTTCCATGAACCTCTTCATCACCAGATCATCCCCAATGAGAAAACTGTATTGCTTACCCCATCTTCCCTTGTCCCTTCTCTGCTTGAAGCAGCTACAGCGTTCATTGCCCAGTTTCCCTTATAGCAGTAAGGGTTTCCTTATCTGAAGGGGAAAGAGACAGAAAAGGATAGGCAGTGGAGAGAGGGAAGGGACAGTAATTGTGAACTGGGCATTTTAACAAGGAAATTTCCATCTCAGGGAAAGCAACTGCATAATCTGGCCTGCAGGTGGGACAACTGAAATATCAAGAAGCGATCAACAAAGCACACACCCCCTAGTAACAGTCAAGAAACATCCAGGAGGAGCTTATGGACTCCTTTAGTGCCTTTAAAAGAAGGAAGGCTGCAAGCTTAAGTGGCTCTCTAGTTCCTCCTGGGTCTGCTTTGAAGGGAGTTCTGAGTCGTTCACTTTGCTTTCTAAATAAAATTCCTGCTCCTTGCTCATCTACCTTGGCATTCGCACTGTTCATTCTTCAGCTGTGGATCAGGAAACCCATCTCGA
>JAJEJO010003656.1:239271-265340 GCA_020662805.1 Glaucomys volans
CACGAGAGGGTGACCCACTCTCTCTGAAATGGCTGCACTCCCGTTTTTGAGTGTATACTTTGCATTTACCAAAAACCTCTTTCTCTGCAACTCGTGGCTGATGAGTCCTCAAATTTTTTTCTGTAACTGGTCAAGAACCTGGAAGCTCCCTGTAGCAGTTTCCTCTTCTCCTGGAAACCTTTTGACATTTTGGTGTTCTGGAGGCAATCTGCAGCAGACACGGAGAAACAACTCTGTTTGATTTTTCACATTTGTCATCTGGCTTCCCTTACAGGAACACAGCTCTATGAAACCTTAATTTGTTCATTACTTCCTAAGCACTTAGAACAGAGGCTGGCTCACACCAAGTGTTCAATAAATCTTTTTCGAATGATTGAATGAAATCGACATTTATCCTTACCTAGCAAATGATGTTGGTAGATGCAGAGAAAACTTTGAAGAAATCAGTACAGAAATAAATCAAGAACTGGGTGAAATTCAGATGTAGCTTCTACTTTGACAATAAAATATACAGAATGCTGCTCGTCTGTGAACCAATTACAGAAAACGTGCCAAAAAAGATGTGTTCTCAATTGTAAATACTTTCTTTACTAGAGACAATGTTCTTAATGGGACAATGATTGAAATAATGTTGGATGGAGTGGCTGCTTTGACTGGTATTAAAAGAGAATGCTGGCTAGGGATCCAGGCCTAGCATCACTTGTGAAATTTATTCACTGCATATTTGTTTATTCATAGTCAAACTATTCCTGCAGCCGCCGTGGAAGCCAGAAATGCACCATGAGCCTACAGGAAATCACAGAGGCAATTAATCTGATTTTAAAAAGTGACAGAGCTGTATAAAATGTGAGGTCCTCTGAAGTGCTTTGTACCAAGATAAAGAACAATCATGAAAATCTCATTGCACCAAGAGTTTTACCTCTTTTTACAGAAGAACAAGTGATCCACATTGGCTGCCCTTTCTTATGGTGACAAGTGGGTGTTTTGAAAAGGGAAAAAAGTACCATTATTTTTTCTCTTCTTGGTAGAAAAAGTGGTTTCATTATGAGTGAGTGAGTTCAGAGGGTTTTTTTTGTGTGTGTATTTTTTGTTTGTTTGTTTGTCTGTTTTCTTTGTAAGAAAGATATCAATGAAGACAATGTCTTGAAAATGGTTGCTTCAAAATATTTCTGCCAATCTGTGCTTTTATTACCTTGAATATGTAAGATGACCTGTGAAAAATTTTATGTCTGTGCAGTGAAGTTGGACAGATACATATCTTATTTATTTATTTATTTTGGTACTGGGGATTGAACCCAGGGACACTCCACCACTGAGCCACATCCCCAGCCCGATTTTGTATTTTATTTAGAGACAGGGTCTCACCGAGTTGCTTAGGGCCTCGCTAAGTTGCTGAGGCTGGCTTTGAACTCTCGATCCTCCTGCCTCAGCCTCCCAAGTGCTGGGATTACAGGCGTGCGCCACGGCGCCCGGCTCTAATTTATTTTAAAATCTTCTAAAAGAATAGTTTTAGGTGGGTTTTGAGTATTATAGCTCTTTTTTCCCCAAATTCTGCAATCTAATTAATTATAGTAATTTTGAGAACAAAAGATAGTACCTGAATTTTTCTTTTTTCTTCTCTGCTCCTCTCTTTTCCTTATCTTCACCCTCAAGCATAGTGCTTTGCCTGGAAATGATATTCAGGTATTCATTAATGATTTTGGTTCTCCTGAACTTTTTAGTCAATAAGTATTTATTGACTACCACCATGGCTGAAGCCTGCCCACCAGTTTCAAAGTCCTTTATCTCTCGTATTGTCTGATTTCATCATCACCACAATCTTAAATTGTAGAGACACTGATGCCCATTCACTCAATCGCCAAAGAAACTGACATACAGCACACTTGGTGGCAGATGTCACACAGCTAGCTGGGTGTGGAAATGGGGTTCCAATGCAGGTGTCAGACTCACAGCATGTGCTTCTCAACTCCCAGGAATGGCATCTAGGTGTGGGGGTAACCAATTCCGCTGATGTCTTGCCATAAGAGTTGATCCTTTCTCAGACCCATTTTTTGGAGATCTGAACCTGTTGTAAACTCAGTGGGGAGGCTGAGCACATGAGACCTTTGTTACTTCTTGAAGAAATATGCAAATCAATTTATGTGGCATTATCCACATATAGACAGCATGGCTATTTGGTAAGCATTCCGTTATTAAGGAGCAACTAATTAACAATTTATTTAAGGGATCACACACATAACTAATCTGATGATTTTTTCATTTTATTCAAATTAGAATATACAGAATTGCATAAATTGTGATTAAAGTTGATTTAACCAAGACGGCCTTCACTTTTGCCCTACTGGTTTGAATGCAGTGGAAAACCGCCTGCCTCTATGTTTAGAAATGTCTAGTCTACTCCCTTAGCTTCTTCTTTCCTTCAAGGTCAAGTATCTTCTCGGGGGGTCAGGGGAGACAGAGACCTCCCTAGTTGCCTCTTTTGACCTTTTCCAAACAGAACTAGCATTTCCTAGGGACTGAATGCCTTTTCTATTGTGTATCTTTTGATAGAACTTCATTATTGGATCAATTGAACAAATTATCTAATTGTAGGAAGAAGTCAGAACTTTGGGGGAATTTCTAGTGGCTCCTGGATTTAGAAGGAAGATTCTGTGAGGAATGTATGCAGTTCTAGAGGACCTCGTGTTTGGATGTGATGTATGGGGACCAATCCTGCACATGGTCTCTTTTCTGATTTCACAAAAAGGGATTTACTCTCAGAATATCTCTGGAACTTGGGAGTGACATTTGTCCTACTTTACAACACTGTCTACCTCTATGGGTCCTTCACTATTCTTGAAAATGTGAGTGATTCTTGTATTTTATAACAATCACTCACCTCAACCAGGTGCCCTGGGTAGCTGCCATTCTTTTTTGTTTGTTTGTTTGTTTGTTTACTTTCTTCTACTCTCAGATTTTTAAACAGTTGGTCTTTATTTATTGTCTGGTGAATTCATTGACATCCTCTCTTGCATTCTGGCTTCAGCCTTCCGCTTCCTCGGAAGGCAAGAGTTATCAGTCTGTCCCGAGGGCAGCTTAGCCCAAAGCCTTACTGTACGTGGGCTCCACTCAGCAGAAGCAGCTACACTCAGCTCTAAATGGTAAAAATAACCAGTGTTCTGATCATGTTATGCAATTTGGAGATGACAGCATCATTGTAATTTATGATGCCCACCCACTTTCCTATGCCTTTCTCCTCCAGTGAGAAGGAAAGAAAGGTCAGGATAACCCCCACATTCACCTCTGCTCCTGGACATAAACCTGCAGCTTGTGGACTCTGGGGAAGGGCAGGAAGCCCTGAGCTCTCTGATGGCCCTCTTGCTTGTTGGTTTTCCCATGTGCTATGTCACAAGACAGCTACAGGTAAGAAAAGCCTGGAGAGACACAGATCCACGCTTGCCCTTTCCTTTGTCTCTGCTCTACCTGTCTGTTCAGATTAGAAGCCCAGGAAGCATGTCTACTTCTGTGCTCTGGGTAGTGCCTACCCACTACAGATGCTCATGGGAATGTGGATGATTGATGATAGTGTCAATCTGAGTAATAACAGGCATTTGGGGCCTGATCTCAAGGAAGCTTCTCAGTACTGGGTTATGGATGCGTGCATTCTACAGAGGAGGAAGAAACCCAGCTAATGGGCAACTGCAGATGCTGTTATGAGGGTGGTCCAAGTTAAAATGCTCCTCCCTTTAAAAATATAAAGCAATCTAACAAGTAAGCAAATAAACAAGCCTTTACACTATCTACAGAATCAAGCCTTTTTTGATACCACACCAATGGAAGCACCAATTATATGTCCGTTGCTGGAGATTGAAGTCAAAAGGGGTGAGGCAGTTTTTTTTATGAGGGAGCCCCTTCCAGACCTCCATTCTTTGATGACATCTACATTTCCTATGTGCTTTGCACAGCTCTTCTGTAACCCAGAGGAAAGCAGGTGCTTCTATAAGATATCTATGAGGGAAGACAGAATTCTGTTTTCAGACAGCATGGAAGTTAATCCTTCAAAGAAATGCTTGAAGAAACAGGGAAAAAGGATGGACGATATGGAGAAATTGGAACTCCTCTCTTTGTGTGAATGTGAAATGGTATAGCTGCTATGGGAAAGCAGTTTTCTCAAAAAATTAAGATTTGAACTATGATGTGATCCAGCAAGCAATTCTACTTCTGGGTTTAGATTCAGAAGAATTCAAAGCAGGACCTGAAGGCAATGTTTGCACGCTCATGTTGATGGTAGCATTATTCAAAATAGCCAAGAGGTGGAAACAACTGCAATGTTTATTGAAAGATGAATGAATAAACAAAATGTGGTCTACACATAGAATGAAATATTATTCAGTCTTTAAAAGGAAGGAAATCCTGCCTCATACCGCAACATGGATAAATCCTGAAGTCATCATTTTAAGGGAAACAAGCCAGTCACCAAAGGACAAATACTCTCATATGAGATTTCTAACATAGTCAAAATCAGGGAGATGGAAAATGGAAAGGTGGTTGCTGAAGAATGGGGGAGGGAAGGGGAGGAATTAGTGGTTAATGCAAGCTATGGTTTTGCAAGATGAAAATACTCTAGAGAGTTATTTCACAATGAAGTGAATCTATTCAATTCTACTGAATTGTACACTTGAAAATGGTTGCCATGGTGAATTTAACAGTATGTGTTTGTGATCTTGATTTCAAAGTTTAAAAAAGCTTGAAGTTCCTTTGTAAAAAGAAAAATTCTTTTAATGTAATTAATCAGATATCTGATTTTTCTATGGGTCTATCTCTGAATTTTTATATTGCATTTTCTTACAGCAAGGCTTGCTTATAACTGGAGTGTGGGAGACTCAACTGGGCTGTCCCAGTGTCTCTGAATCTGGTCTACCACTCCTTCCCAACCCTGAACAGCATAATAATGCAGAATCGGGGTTCTCTGGATTAGAGGCTTAAGATGCACAAGAGGGCTTTCACTAATAATAGTGTTAGAGGCAAATAGTTTGACAGAATTGGGAACAGAGGGACTGGGCATCGTGGTCTTAATGTAGTGTCTACATATGGTATAATAAGATATATATTTGGTTTTGCCCTTGGTTCCTGGCACAGAGTTCCTAAAACCCTTGGAATTTCCTGATAATGGAGTGATTCTGGAAGGATGGGGGATGGTTGCCAGAGGAACCAACCAGGTGATTAGATTTGGAATTTCCAGCATCCCCCACCCTGGGAAGGGGGATGAACTTGATTGAGTTAGATTATCAATGGCCTTATGATTTAATTAATCATGCTAATATAATGAAATATCCACAAAACAACAGGGTTCAGGGTTCAGGGTTCAGGGAGCTTCTGGATTGGTGAGCACATGGTGGTGCTGTGTGTGTGTGTTCCCAGAGGAGGTTTAAATGGTAAGTACCCTCCTCTGCAATATCTCACCCTCTACACCTCCTCTCATGGGCTGTTCCTATACTGTATCCTTTGTAATAAAATTTTAATCAAAAGTAAAGCATTTTCCTGATTTCTGTATGCTATTTTAGAAAATTACTGAACCTGAGGAGGAAGTGGTGGAAACCCCTGATATGTAGCTGAAGTATAGGTGAACCAGACCCGTGATTGACATCTGAAGTGAAGGCAGTCTTATGGGACTGAGTTCCTGACTTCTGGAAGCTAATGTCAGAATGGAATTGAATTGTAAGACACCCAATTGGTGTCATAAAACAGCTCAAACTGTATTTCCTTCCTGGGTCTTGGCAGAGTTTAGCGTGTTTTTGTTTCTTCCTTCTTAAGTGATCCAACTGCAAGTAGAAAGAAGTTAGGGGTCTCAACCTAACTTCAGCCTGGCAGTGAGGAGGTGAATGGCAACCAGGATGACCAAACAAGGCCTAGTGTTTGGATTATTATGTGTCACGCTGACCCTAACTAGCCATGTGGTCACAGGCAGCGCAAACTCTTCCTGCCTGTCAGATGCCTCATTCCTGCTTGTAGTGCTCAGAGAGAAACCATGAACCCTGAAAAACACCATATGGTTTTGTGATGTCACCTCTGGAATGTTCTCAGTGTTTTGGTGACCAACTTCTACATAGGACCTATACCTGGCACCTTACCTTGGTATGACTTTTTACTTGAGGTAGAAATAACAGTCTTAGGCAAGAGAGTAGGTATAGCTGTCTCTGCTTCACAGGCTGTCAAAAGGCTTTTATGTCAACTATAATCCCTGTCTTGATTTCTGTTCAGACATCAACAAAGCATCTTATCAGATAGCTACGTCCCTCCAGACTCAGATTTTCATAATGCACATCAGATAAGAAGGGAACAAATGAACAGAAAGTCATTATATATTTCAGGTGAGCAGCTGAGGCCCAGAGGTTGGGTTGGGAAGTGGAAATCTTCTTATTTTCTCTTTTCCACAGCACTCGAGGCCCAATTTTACAAGAAAAAGAAATACCAGATATGAGAACCTAGAAATTCCAATCAATGTGGTTCTACCTCAGGTATGGATAATCACAGAAGGATGTAGTGTATCAGTTTTAGGCAGAATAACCCTCCTTTTTAGAGATTCTAGCAAAATGTTGCAGAGTAAGCAGAGAAATCAGGCCATTGGATTTCAGTTGTGATTGATGGCTGCCCTGGCTGTGGGCCTTGGGGAGGCCACATGGGCTTGGGATCCTTGAATGTGGGGGCTGCATAGATAAACCACCATGAAGCCCTAACCTTTCAAGCTTCTGTCATACTCGGAAATAACCCAAACTTCTCAAATGAGATCCTTTACTGCGTGGTGTTGTGTAACCACTCTGGATTTCTAGGGTGAATTAGAACTTGAACTTGATGTCATATGTGTAAGAATGAATCCATGAGAAGAAAGACTAGTACACACACCAAGGGATACAGAGTCATTTGGGGTTATTGAGATAATTAAGCCCTGCTATGTGCCAAAGACAGAGCGTCAGAGGGGTGGGCATGTTTTGTTGTTCTTGGTTTGTGTGTGTTTTTGTTTTTTGAGGCCAATAAATTGTTGGAGTCCTGGCAGGCTTGAGATTCTCAGGTCTCCTCCTGCAAGCAGCTGTTTCCTTGGTGTGGTCCTTTTGATTGGATTGTTTCTACTGCTGCTATGTCACAAAGGGGTGGCCTTGCTTCCTCCAGAGTCACCTAAGACCCCATTGGAAGACCATGGCCATGCAACCAGAAGGGTTGAAATGTAGGATGGAGGAATCCAATGTAGAGGTAACTATCTAAAAGCTTTGTCCAAGGACATAACAAGTAGGTCAGTCACTTGTGGGCATTCTATATTTGTAATTGAACCATCCAGGCAAATACATTCAGCAGGAGGCAAATAGATAAGATGACATTCTGGATGTTTGTTTTCACATCATCCTTATGGCATTGTATTAAAGAGACATTTTTCTGTTTCAGATCATGAAGCTTAGCCTTCATATTAGACAACTTTCTCCTGATCATTTGACAAGATGATAATAAGCTGCAGAAACTTTTTTTTGGGGGGGGGGGACGAGGGAGGTGACCAGGGATTGAACTCAGAGGCAGTCAACCACTGAGCCACATCCCCAGCCCTATTTTGTACTTAATTTAGAGACAGGGTCTCCCTGAGGTGCTTAGCACCTTGCTGTTCCTGAGGCTGGCTTTGAACTTGCCATCCTCCTGTCTCAGCCTCCTGAGCCACTGGGATCACAGGTGTGCAGTACTGCGCCCGGCTTAGCTGCAGAAACACTTTTAGTTCTGATTCTTTCTGCTTGAAACACACACTGAGTTCCATTGGTCACTACTCCCCCCTTAAGCCTGGGTGTCATCTTTTGGTTCCTTCATAGTCCACATAAACCAATCTTTGCACTGCTAAAGGACAGGCCGAGAATGTCCACTTGGATGGGAGTTGGAGAATTTGAAAAAGTAGTGGTCATGTGGTAGAGAGATTGGAAAGATTCTTCCATCTACCCATAGCACAACTTTCTCTCCCCAGCTCCCAGGAGTAGCTCTGTAGTCAAAGAGGAGAGAAAGTCCTCTAAGAAGGCTAGAGCTTTCTCTGGGGTGGTCCACTTCCTGTATTGTAAAACGTGGTGCAGCTGAGGGGGTCTTAGAGGGCCGAGGCCATGGAATGAGGGCATGTCTGCCATCTGGGTGTGTGCACACAGGAACAGCCTGGCCTCAGGTGTGCCTGCCATGATGTTCTGGACCGGGCGTCTGGGGGAGGGGAGTGGCAGCTCTATCCAGATGATCTGAAACAACAGACAGGGCTGTGGGAGGGACTGATGTGCTCGCTCTCCCTCTGCAAAAGAGATGACACACAGCTCAAGGGAAAAGGATAAATCTGAGAAACAAGGAGAGGAAGAGATATTGACTGAGCACAGATGGCGTCATGTGTCAGGGCCAGGGCCACGCAGGTGAGGGGCAGAGATTTCACAGCTACAGACCTGAGGGCAGATCTGGCATGAGGGGCATCCTTTCTTCTCTGCCTCCTGGCTGGGCCAGGCTGTGTCCTAGCTTTGTCATTCCTCTCTTGCTTTTAAGAGAGAGTGTGTCCTCTTCCCCAACCTCAACCGCTACTTCCGAGTTCCTTGTGTGTATCTGCCCCGTGCAGTTTTGTTTTGAGACCAAGTCCATTGATTCGGGGAGGCAATGGCAATAGCTCCTCCTCCAAGAAGCGCCGCTGACAGTAGCTCCAGTCCTGCCGGGTATCAGGGCTTCTCAATTAGACTGTAAATTCAATGATTCAGGATTTGTTATCACCCTTAGGTCTTTTCAGGTCTTATTGATTTCCCATTTTTCTTCCTCACATTAAATATTTGTGTTTTCTGATCTATTTCCCTCCAGCACATTAACTTGCAAGTCATGAGTGTTATTTCCTGCCCAAGCGAACCGATCTCCTGGTTCCTCTTGCACATAATGATGCAGTGCTCACAGGCACTCTGGCTTCCCCAGTGAGCACTCGCTGGGAATTTCATTAGGCGCTGTTTACTCCTAGATCTTTAATGAAGGATCTCTACCAGGCCAGAATGAGCTCGATGGCTCCTTCCAGTGCCCCTTCTTCTCTCCTGGCTGCCTTTCCTCCCCCTTTCTTTGGGCTTGTTCTTTAGAAGTGATAGGATCCTGCAGGCGGTACCAGTATCTCTGCCAATATGAATGACTTTTCAGGAGAAGATTTCAGGAGAGCCTTGTTAAACAATTAGTGATAACCACCGTGTATGATCTCTTCTTTATCCTTTTGCTGTTAGTGCTGAATTCTGTCAAAATCAATCACATTGACCCTGGGAACTATCCTTTTACCTGTGAGCATTTATTAAAACAAACTTGACTTTATCATGGATCTAGGGAGGCGAGTTAATTTTTAAAAATGATAATGAGACTCAGCCATGTCATCTCATCTGAAAATTAGTAGCATATTTGGCTCTTCCTTTTAGGATCCAGGGGCCTTTCTCCTTTAAATGCCCTAAAAAGCACCTCAGATGACTTAATGTTCTCTGATAGTAATCCTCAGGAATGTAGGTAAATAGATATTGAAAAACTTGGTCAACAGACTTGGATCCTTCTCTGAGTGTTTGGACATCTCTTCTGGGTTGTGGTGGTCACACTTTGGCAGGAGTTTCAGTGTATGTATTAATCCATTTTCTGTTGCCATAACAAAATACCTAAGACCAGGTAATTTACAAAGAATAGAGGTTTATTAAGCTCATGGTTCTGGAAGCTTAGAAGACCGAGAGCCAGTGAGGACCTTTTTGCTACATCCTAACATGGCAGAGAACATCATATGGCCAGACAAAGCAAGTGAGCCACAGAGAGCTCACCTTTATAACAAAGGCCCTTCTGCCATAATCCACTAATCCATGAATGAATCTATCCATTCATGACCCAATTGCCTCCCAAAGGTCCCACCTCTCAAATATCATTAGCACATGATTTTGGGGGTTAAGTTTTCAACACAGGAAATCTAGGAGGCACATTCAAACCATAGCCATCTGGGTCAGCTTAGCCTGGCTAATCACTGTACAGTCCCATCCCCAAATTCTTTTGGATAGAAGGCCACCAGCCCAAGTAATTCCACCATGGAAGATCCCACTCATACAGTCCTGTTCCTTAGAAGTCCGTAGCACCAGTAGGAGACTCTGGACCTATTCACTCCCTTTACCCTCTGCCTCTCTCCTTTCCCTGGGCTGCTCTGTCCTAGACTCTCACTATCCCTGAGGCCAGTGATCTGACAAAGGCAGACAGTCCTTGGCGATTTCAAGCATTTCCCTTCTAGAATCACTCCCATTTAAAAAGAGATGCCAGGAAGGGGGCCAGACCTACGCTAAGGAAGAATTCCAAAGCATAGCTGGGATTTCATGTGTCTGGAGGGCAGTGTTTGTGCCCAAGCACCTTCCTGGGATCATCAGCATTAAGAGATTATTGGGTCACAGCCACTTGTCTTCCAAGGACAGGGCCTTTCTAACACCTGATGGAAAAGTGTGAGAAGTTGTCCCTCCTGTGGATACTTAATGTCTCCATTCTTCCACAAAGGAGCCAACCTTTTCCTTCCCCATCTCCTGGGTCTCTATCCCTATGTGAGAGCATTTCTCAGAGACCAGGAAAGAGATGATCCTTCCCTTCATGGAAAACTTGGGCCATACAGCCATAGGCTCTGCCTCTCAGACTCAGGAGAACTCTCTAAGGGTGTTTGAGGGATTTTAGGTGGGCACAGACTTCAGGACCTGAGTTCATCAGGACAGATTAGCTTAGCCCAAGGAACCAACCCAGCAATACCACCGACACAGGTTGACAAGACCTACTGAAAGGAATTGGCTGCAAACAGACTGAAGGGCCTGGGATTTTATGCCTGCATGTGTTGCTTAGCTCAGATGCTCACATTTGGGAACACCCTCTTGCAAAAAAAAAAAAAAAAATTCGGCATTTACCATAGTGGTTCAGGCCAGGAGTGGTCAAGTCTTACCAGTAGGGCACACTGTATGTCTGGTCTTTGTGATATCTTGCCTGCCACTTGTCTTCTTACAACTCCAGGAAGCAGACCAAGCAGCTGTGTTTAGGCTCATTTCAGAGGTGGCCTTCAGAGCAGCCAAGAGATTTTCTTAAAAGTACTCAACCAGGGGCATTTGGAGCTCAGAGATAACTGGGAATTTGGGGCCTCAACTGGAATTGGATTATAGGTTCAAGATGATGGCATGGACAACTGGCATGCTTGTGGTCAGGGGGGGGGTGTCAAGGGAAGTACACAGAGGGCCCTGGGACTTTGTGGAATTCATAGGGGAGCAAACTTCACTGTTTCAGATTTCGCATCTTGCAATAACATCTCTGCACTAGGACTATTCTAAAGTTTTAAAACATGAATTGAAATGAGGGCATAGCTTTACCCAATATACTTCACTATCCTTTAGAGTAAATGGACAATGCTGCCATAGGGGCTACCTCCCAGGCTTACCAGAACCTTCTCAGGAGATTACAAGGGATTTTTATGAGCATAGACCTCTTTTCAGATTTTTTTGTTGCTCTTCCAAAACAAAAGAACTGGTCACTTTTGGAGGCCCAAAATAATAGAATATTAACAGTTTCATAGAGTTTAGCCTAATATCCCCTCCCCAGTTTTCAGTGCATGTTGGCACTGGCAAGGACTCATTAAGCCTCCACTGTATGTCAACTATATGATTTTAATTCCCAAGACTAGGAAAGCCTAAAATAAATAAATAAATGCCAGGTTACTGTCTTTAGAGAATTGTAAATTATTCATACAAATAAATGGAACAGGATGTAAGAAAACCATCGGCACGATATCAACACATGCAAAATGAAATATCTAGCTATTATGAAGGACTAGAATGGGCATGGATTTTGGAGTCAAATATACCAATGTTAAGTCCTGCCTCTGTCTCCTTGTCAGCCATGTGATCATAGGTAGAAACATGTCAGATCTTTGGGTAAGATATTACATATGAATAAGGAAAGCAATTTGCATATTGTCAGACACATAATAGTCATTCAGTGTTATTTCCTTGTGCTGGTTTTATTTATTTATTTATTTATTTATTTATTTATTTATTTATTTTGTGGTGCTGGGGATTGAACTCAGGGCCTTGTGCCATTTGCTGGTTTTATACAATCGTCCTCTAAGGAAATGTTATGCAACTTCTCTTATGAATGCAATAACTATTCTTGTATATAGCTCATTACAAAGAAAATATGTTCTTTCCTTTTATTTTTGAATTCAACAAATCCTCTGAAATAAATAGGTTGAGATGGACAGCTGTTTGAGTTGTGCACTGCAACAACATTAGTGAATGGCATCTCCTAGAGTCAGGCATGGTACAATGAGGAAAATGCAGGTGTGTGTTAGCACCCTCATTTTCTACACACGGCACAGAAGTTAGATGACTTTATAAAGGTTATGCGCTTATACAGTGCAGAGCCAGGACTCTTTTTGGGTGCTATCATGTCCTGACTTGCCACCCACGTGAAGGTTTGCTGCACTTTGATCTCTCTAATTTGCACCAAGGAATAACTGATACTACTCACTGATTTTTCAAACTGACTGGCAGAGAGAGCAAGACCTAGAGCTTGGGACACAATAGATGCCAACTTAATGTCAATCAACATAAATGTAGAGAAAGAGTTGGTGAAATAGCATTCTAAGTGGGAGTATGATTAAGGAGAGGAATTTTCACAAGACTGAGAAAGAACTCCCCTTGGAGGAAGAATTCCAGATAGCTCTGATTGGAATTGGAGGATAAACACAGGAAAGAATGAATTCGTTTTGACTCAAGTTTCTCCAAAGTTCAATCATGAGTTCTGTCATATTTGAACAGACTTGTATCCCTAATGTTTTTCCTTAAAGTTTCTCACTTTCAGAAAGAGAAATGGTGCTGCTTTACTTTAACTCCTCTTAATAATACCCATAGAATTCTGGATTTGATAAAATAGGCATAGTTTTTCTTATAATATCCATTCAAAAAAATGCAAGCCTGATAGGTTTTAAAGGTGTTTAAGTGTTCTGAGAAGCCATGCCAGGAGGCAGCTCTGGATTTGACCACCAACTGGGTGCTAGGGGGTAGGAGAAAAGATAGTAGGGCTTAGTGGCAAGGGAAGGATTTGGTTCTCTAAGAAAGAAAGAAAGGGGACCTTACTAGCTATCTGCATTCCTAGATTAGGTGTTGTGGGCATGGGACAAGGAAGGAACAGGTCCTCTTGGGAAAAGTTGGCCATTGAAGGGCAAGGACAAGATGTCAACAAGGATGCTGAGGCCCCAGTTGTGCCAATTGACAGACATGGCTCCATAGACCAGAGAAAGTGAGGCCAAAGTTAAAGGGGTAGTGTTTCCAATCCTCCATCATGTAGAAGTACAAAACAAGCCTGCAGGTTGAGAGAGTAGGGCCAAGGCCAGTTCATGGCGTGCAAAAGGATAAGGGTCAAATACCCAGGTTGTCCAGAGCTGGGGATCTGCCACATGTTAATATGCTACTGAGTACATTCCTATTGAGGGGCCAGCTGGAAGGTCCTTGGGTGCCAGTTCAGTGTGTGCCTGAGGAACAAAGGCAGCTGAGGGTCATGGCTGAAAGGCCGTCATGGTATAGGCATGAGTAGACATAAAGCCTCAGTAGATGCTGATGAGTGAACATCCTCTTTGGGTATTCAGTGGGATCAAGAAGAGTTCCTGTGATTGAAGCAAAGCAACTATAAGAGAGAAATTACAAGACAAGTAGGGGAATTTGAGCATTAACTTAGTATTTGATGATATGAAGGGATCATTGTTAAATTTTAAAGGGATGATAATGATGTTGTGGTTCTGTGAAATGATGCACATGGATATATTTATGGATAGAAACATAATTATCTCTTTCCATTAAAATAATCCTATGGTGGGGGATGGTTGTGGAAATAGTGTGACCTTGATTTGATCCCTGGTGAAGCTGGGTGAGGCAAAAATGGAAATTATCCAATCATTCTTTCCCCTTTCATGCATGTTTGAAATCTTCCATAACAAAAAGTTGAGGAAACCTATCTTGATCCTCAAAGGACTTGAAATCCTTTGATAAATGGTGATTTCTTAAGTGTGTATTTTATATATATATAAGTCAGGGAATCAGAATTCTGTCTGTGTCTAGTTGAGTGAAGTAGTGCTGGACTTCTCTGAGTTTCTGTCTCTATCTGTAAGATAGGAATACAGATTGAGTATACCTTATGGATAACATATGGAAACAAATGTTTTGGATTTGGGATTTTTAAAAAATTTTGGAATATTTGCATATACATAATAAGATCTCCTGGGAATAGGACCCAGGTCTAAACAAAAAACATATTTATGTTTCACATATATTTTATGCAGATGGCCTGAAGGTTATTTTATACAATATTTTTAGTGCACCCATGTTTTGATTGCAACCTGCTGCATGAGGTCAGGTGTGGAATTTTCCACTTGTGGCACCATGTCAGTGTTCAAAACGTTTGGATTTTGGATTTTTGGATTAGGAGTGTTCAACATGTTATAATATTTTATGTGCCAGTGCTATGAGGATGAAATGAATTCTGTAGGGGGAATGCTCAGCTCAGGACCTTGGGTCTCGATATTTGTTTCCTACTTCCTTTTCCCTCTCAGGACTGGGATGCACGCTAAACTACATTTTCCCATGGTAATATCTTCTGGAGTCAGATCTTGCTGAGATGGAGCCCTGCATGGGTTCTGGTGCAAGGATAAAGAATGCTTCTCAAGAGTCTTTCCTTACTTGGTCTTGGCTAGTCATCCCAAAAATCTGGATTTCAGGGACCTTAAACTTATTGGAAAATAGTCTGGGCTATCCACAGTGAGGTTCATTCTGATCACAGATTCAGCCACAAGAGTCATTGTGCTTCCCTAATTGAGAAATGTGAAAACCATGGAGGCTGAATTTATTGAAATGAAATAAGGTTCTGCTAAAAGAATGCCCTTGCACCTTTTCTATCTGGAAGACTGAGCTTACTTTTACAAGTTAATGACATGTGCTTATTGCAAAGTTAATGGTATAGAACTGTGTCTTCTGTCTATCTAGCTTTTGCATCTTAAAGAATTCTAAGCAACTTTACATGCTGTGCAAATTCTCTCTCTCTCTCTCTCTCTCTCTCACACACACACACACACACACAATTTGTTTTCTGTAAAATTGTGAAAATCACCTAAGAAATGAGGAGTTGATATCTGGAAAGCCTTTGATGTACTTGGATGAGATGCTTTGGATGGATTTAAAAGTAACTATCATGATCTTATATTTATTTAAATTCATTGCTGCCATGATTGGCTCTTCTCCAGTGTGCATTCTACCTGTTCACTTCTTTCTGAATATGTCTCATAGTTCTTATACTATTGAAATCTGCTTTTCTTGATCATAATAATATTTTACATTTCTAAGGCACTTGGTAATTTAAAGAACACTTTTGTCTCTGTTGCCTGTTTAGCCCATAACAGTGGTGCTGTGAACTAAGCAGGGGACATATTATTATCTGTATTTTTCAGGTACATTGACTTTTTTTTTTTTTTTTTGGTTGTATTGGAGATTGAACCCAGGGCCTCACATATACCTGACAAGTACTCTACTGCTGAGCTATATCCTCAGCCCTTCATCAGTTTTTAATGTTGGAAGGTGCCTAGGATCATGGAGGCTGATTTGCTGTATTTCGCTGGTGAAAAATCCTGATCTCAGAGAATATGAGGAAACCTCCAGTTTCAAACTGCTCATCAGTGACAGAGCCTGAACGAGGTCTTGGCCCCTCTGTCTTTTACCCTGCCAAAACCCTCAGCTAGCCAAATTGCACATTCTACCTGACTTAGAGCTGTCCTAAGCTGTCTCATCCAGAATGACCTAAGGGAGCTGGTTAGAAAGGCAGATTTCTGGCCCCCAGTTCAATAAGTTGAATCAGACTTGCAAATGAAAGGCTCAGAAATCTGCATTTAAAATTCATTTGGATTATTCTTAGAAGTGCAAAAACTACTGGTTTGTTGGATTTGAGCTCCGTGGATCCTGGTCTTAGTTTTGAGGTTCATGGTCACCATCATGAGATTCTCTTCATGAATTCCTTAGTGCCTTTGTTGTCTTCATTCCTACAGGTGGAACTCCCAGCACTAAGTGATCTGTCTGGGATGGTGATCTCCAAAATGACCAGTCAGACTTTGCTTTGAGCCCTGCATTGTATCCAGGGCTGGGAGAGATGTTTAAGGGGCAGTGGGCAGGACAGACTCCAAGGCAGCTAAGAGTGGAGGATGCACTGAGTGGTCCAGAGGAGAAGGCAGGGGTGACCTACATCACCCCATCTTTGAACCCAGCAATTCGGATAGCTATCAGAGTGATTCATGCTATCCCTCTGCTTATGCCAAGCACACCTGTGGCTGGGGTAGCTTGAGAACAGTGTTTGCTCCTCCTCTAGGGTGACAGAAGTGTGACAGAGCCCATTCTTAGTGCTTTTGTTCATTATCTCTTTTAATCCTTTGAGTATTTCTATGAAGCAAGGAGAGACAATTATATCCCACCTTGAAACTGTGGAAATGGTAGCTCAAATGACTGGATTAAATTCTTGTGACTGATAAATGTAGGTCCAGGACTGAAAATATTTGGTTGATTCCAAAATTAATACCTTTAACCTCCACCATGTACAACTGAATCTCATTAATCTCTAATTAATATGGATTTTATATTTATGCATTTGCCTATTTACCAAAATTTGTTTATAACCCCAGAATCAATACTTTTGGGGACTTTCATGGCCACTGGACATGTACAGAGTAATGCATGTGATCTGCAGCAGACACCCTGGCATGGGGACTTCTTGTTTGAACTCTCGTACTGGATCACAGCATTCTTTTTGCAGTTTATTTAGTGCTACATTTTTGAAATTTTGTGCTTTTTGTTGGTGCTTTCACTGTTTGAAATGGCTTCTCTGCATAGCGTTGAAGTGCTGTCTACTGTTTCTAATCACAAGAAGTCTTTGAGGGAGAAAACATGTAAGTTAAGCCTCGTCCAAGCATGAATAATAGTGCTGTTGATGGTGTGTTCAATGTTAACGAATCAATCAAACATATTAATTAAGACATGCTTAAACAGAAACACACATAAAACAAGGTTATGTATTGATTAGTTGTGACCCGAGGCTCGAGGCTCACAGGAACCTCGTCCTGTACGTCCCCCAGGGTCGATGGTTCAGAATTTACCAATTCAGGGTTGGAGTTGACTTTATAGAGCAGAACTGCCCAGAATAAAAGGATTGGCTATATTTCCTTGCGAGGACCCCAGGAGTCAAAAGTGCCCACTGTGGCCTGGCGCCTATCAGACCTGCAGGGTTTCCTGGGGATATCCTGGGCTCTCCGCCTACCAGCTCCGGGTGTCAGTTCCTCCATTAACACTGGCCTTCCCTGTTCTCTCCCACAGAGGGGCACAGCCGAGCCCTTCCTGAGGCTCCACAACCTGTACTCCACCCCGCGCTGCTCACGGCAGGCGCAGGCGCTGCCCAGGCTGAGCCGCAGGGTGGTCAGCCAGCACTCCTACCCGCTCAACCGCTTCTCCTCCGTGCCTTTCGAACCCATGGAGCGCCCCACATCCCAGGCCGACCTGGAGCTGGATTACAACCCTCCCCGGGTGCAGCTCAGCGACGAGATGTTCGTCTTCCAGGACGGAAGGTGGGTGAACGAGAATTGTCGCCTGTCGTCGCCTTACTTCTCTCCTTCCTCCTCTTTCCACCACAAGCTGCACCATAAGAGGCTGGCCAAGGAGTACCTGCTGCAGGAGGAGAACAGGGCCCTGCGGGAGGAGAACAGGGCCCTGCGGGAGGAGAACAAGGGCCTCCGCAAGGAGAACAAGATCCTGCAGGTCTTCTGCGAGGAGCACAAGACCATGCTGGGCCGCGAGGAGAGCCGCGCCTCCTCGCCACCGCTGCACAAGGACAACGCGTCCCTGGAGGTGGTGAAGAAGGACAACACGGCCCTGCAGTCGCAGTGCAGCAAGGAGAACAGCACGCTGCAGCTCCTGCGGGAGGAGAACCGGACTCTGCAGCAGCTGCTGGAGCAGAGGCAGGCCTACTGGAGCCAGGCGGAGGACAAGGGCGCCGCCGCGGAGGAGAGCAAACCGCTGCCCCCGCCCCACCAGGAGCTGCCCGACCAGGGCCCAGGCCTCTCCTCTCCCTTCGAGGAGCCCAAAGGACCCTCCTCCTCGCAGGATGACTCCAAGACGCTGCGCGCCTTGCGGGAGATGGTCAGCAACCTGTCCGGGCCTTCCAGGGAGACTGAGGGCAAGGCGGGCGCAGGCCTGCTGGGTGCGGAGCAGCCGCTGCAGCTGCTGGGAGAGATGAGCCAGGCGCTGCAGGCCCTGCGCGAGGAGAACCGGCTCCTGCAGGACGAGAACAGGGCCCTGCACGTGCTGCGGGAGGAGCACCGCGTCTTCCAGGAGGAGAACAAGGCCCTGTGGGAGAACAATAAGCTGAAGCTGCAGCAGAGGCTGGTCATCGACACGGTGACCGAGGTCACCGCCCGCATGGAGATGCTCATCGAGGAGCTGTATGCCTTCATGCCCGCGAAGGGCAAGGACCTCAAGAAGCCCAGCAGGGTCTGAGGCCTTAGCAAGGGACAGGGACTTGAAGTTCAGGCACAGAACACCACACCGGGCAAAAGAAAACCCCCCTTCCCTTGTCGTCCTTGCCTTTGCCCACCTGTGTGTGCCTGCTAAAGAGTGACATTAAGGGCCCTCCTAAACTCAGAGAAGAAATAAAGGCCTAGGAGGCTGGGACTAGCCAACACCAGAGTGCGGCTTGGCTTCTTCTCTTTCTTTTTCCAAAAAATAGACCATTTATAGAGCAATTTTAGGTTCATAGCAAAACTGAGCTGAAAGTACAGAGCTCTTACATGCCCCCTACCTCTCATGCACAACTCCCACTACCAACATGCCCCCCACAGTAGTATGTTTGCTAAAACTGATGAAGCTAAACTGATATATCATTGTCTCCCAAAGTCCATAACATATTTTCGGATTTCCTTTTGAAATTGTGCATCAGGTTTGGATAGTGTAGGGCATGTCCACCATTATAGTATGTAGTGTTCGGCATGTCCACCATTGTATGTAGTATGTAGTATCTGTATGCAGAATGGTCTCTGCCCTACAACCCTTTAGTCATCTTTCCTCCAACCTTTGGCATCCACCGATCCTTTTACTGTTTCCAGAGTTTTACCTTCCCCAAAATTCCACATAGTTGGAATCATACAGTACGTAGCCTTGTCAAATTGCCTTCTTTTCCTCCAATATGCCTTTAATTTCCTTCATTGCCTTTTTGTAAATTAATAGCTCATTTCTTTTTAGCACTGAATACCATTCCATTCTGTGAATGTACCCCAGTTTTATTTACCCATTTACCTTCTGAAGGACATCTTGGTGCCTTCTAAGTTTTAATAATTATGAATCTAATTTTCTTTTGTCCCCCAGTCTCTTTCTTTTGCCTCTATTACTTGTGTTAATTTCCTCCCTCCTTCCTCTCTTCCTTTCTTCTTTCCTCCCTCCCTCCTTCCTTCCTTCCTCCTTTCCTCCTTCCTTCCTTCCTTCCTTCCTTCCTTCCTTCTCTTCCTCTTATCTTTCTCTTACCTATTTCTGAGGCTATAGAGTTGGGGGAGATCCATGGGAGAAGAGATCACTCTAAGCTGAGGCTTTTCAACTGTGTCACTTGACATTTGGGAATGGATACCTCTGTGTGTTAGGGACTTGTCTTGTTCATTGTATGGTATTTTCCAGCATCCCTGGCCTCTACCCATCAGATGCCAGTTAAGGTCAACTGGCCTCTAGCTATGGCAAATAAGTCTCCAGACATTGTTAACTATCCCTTAGAGGGCAAAAATCCCAACACTACTATAGGGTTCTCAAAGTATAGTCCTCAAAACAGTAGTCCATGAAATGTTCTGAGAAAACAAAGATTTCTACAGGGGCAATCCTATTACAATTCTCTCCAGCAGATTCATAATCCACTGACTTAAAGCATCTGAGATATGCTACAAAGTAATCATTATCTTTGGGAAACCCAGGATTGTCCAATTTTATTGGATCTTGGAATCCCTCTTTATATTACTTCTGTTGATAACCAAATTCAAGAAGGGGTGCTCTCTGCTCTCCCTGACCCTAGGCTCATCTTTATGCCCCTGGATTTGCACTTCCCAGTTGGATTAAAGAGCTCGGGCAGGCGGCTACCAGGCTTGCTGAATAAAGGTGGAGGGGCTCAAGATATGGTGTTTTGGTCTTTAATTCTCATTTTGAAATTGAACATAAGACTTTAGAACAAGAAGTTGAAAAGTAGCCTCAGGCTCCCAAACTTTGCTGTTTAATGAAATTACCTGAAGGATAAGTTAGCTTTTTTATCACTGTGACCAAAAGACCTGACAAGAACAATTAGAAGAGGAAAAGCTTAGCATTCAAGCTTTCAGAGGTCTCAGGCCATACCTGGCCAACTCCATTGCTATGGGCCAAAGGTGAGGCAAAATATCATGGTGGAAGGGTGTGGCAGAGGAAAGCAGCTCAGGACATGGCAACAAGGAAGCAGAGTGAACTCTGCTTACAAAGGACAAAATATATACCACAAAGACACACCCCAGTGACCTAACTCCTCCAGCCACATCCTACCAACCTAGTTTCCACCCAGTTAATCCATTCAAGGGGATTAATGCACTGTTTAAGACTCTCACAATCTAATCATTTCACCTCTTAAGTTTTTTTTTTTTTTGCATTGTCTCACATGTGAGCTTTTGGGGGACACCTCGTATCTAAACCATAAAAAAGGGTCCTTGAAAAATAATTCCCCTAGACATTCTGATTTAATTATTGTTGGGTTTGACTGGGCATTGAGATGTTCAAATGCTACTCAGGTGATTCCATTGCACAGCAAAGTTTAGGACGCCCAGTAGTAGCTTACTGATTCTCTTCACTCTAATAATGCCCCACTCACTAGTTAGGATACACAGGAGGAAAAGTAGTTTATTTTGCTCATGGAAAAGCTGATCATTGTGATAGATATGAGTTAAAACTGAAATAGCCTCACTCCTAATGTGTTGTTATTGCTGGCTAAATTTTTGAGACTTGAGCAAATTCCAAAAGGTGCACCAAAGGTAAAAACTCCTGCCCCCCACCACAGAGTCCTTCACACTTCACACTTCACTTTTCACTTGATGACTCCTTGTGATCCTCAGAATCTGTGAGGTGGGCAATGTCATTCCTTCCACAGCAGTGCAAATGGGAAATCCATAGATTTGCCAGTTAACCAGAAAGGAAAAGCCAGTCTGAGTCTTCAGTATGGACTGAATAACTGCAGAGCTCAAACTCCTTGAGCTCATGTTGCCAATTGTCTGGTCTCTAAAACTTAAGTTTAAAAATGACTTTAGAGCCTATTTTTCCAGATTCAAGAACTTGTTGTCTCAAAAAAAAAAAACAAAAGCATCAGAAATTCCATAGGAGAGAGGACAGACTGACCACATCCCTTCTCACCAGTTGGTGACCATGCCTTTAGTCTGCACATGGGGGTGGGGGCAGGGGTGGAGGTGCATGCAAAAGCTGAGTAATTTATTCCATTGTTATCACCCAAATCCGAAAAACTGGGAGTAGTTGTTGATGGGCCTTTGGGCCTTTGTATTTTTTGCCTCCTGTATTTGAAAAATTCATCATTTGGAGCATCATGAAATACCAGACCCTGTTTAAGTTAGTGTAGTAACTCGAGTGTGTAGAGTTTTTGATTTCAATGAAACCAAATTGATTTCTGTTATTGTAGACAGTGAGAAGACAAAGGACACACTCTCCCCACATTTGTGTTTCAAATATTTAACTTGGATTAATCTATATAACAGCAGTTGAATGTTTTCTCACAAGCTGAGGGAGCTCAGAGAACTTAATACTGTTTAACAATGTCAACTTTCTCTGTCAGGCAGATTGTGAATGGGTGAAAAATTAGCAAGACGAGCCATAAAACATCATTTTTATGGAGTGGGGGAGATTTATTTGAAAACAACGTTCCATTGTACAGTGCAGTGCAATCTGTCACAGATTAGCTAACATTCTAGTGGGACCAAACCTCTGGTAGAACAGAATAAAATTTCATTTTTTAAAGGAAATTTCTCTTTAAGCATCTCTGCTCCTTCTTCAGTTCTGTGTCTGCCTCCTGGTCCAACCTTAGGTCCTCCTCTCATGGCTGCGCCTGTTTGTTCTTTGCAGGGCAGTTCACACATAGAGAGATTATACTGCAATATAGGAACTGAAGAGCCCCGGGTAGGGGCAGCATTGTTCTTTTGTAACAAACCTCTTTTGAGAACTAACCAAAGGTTCCCACAGGAACTACGTTAACCCTTCCAAGGGCACTCCCCCAATGACCTAAAGACCTCCCCTAGGTTCTATCTCTTATCATCACCATCCTGGGGCCAAGCCTCCAGCAAGTGAATCTTTGGGGGGCATGTTCAAATGATATGTAAATCATAGCAATCATCCTCAACTTAGTAAAGAGTGCCAACAATGGGAACCAGAATAAAAAAAAAAATCTGAAGAAAATTGTATGTGCTTTGTATGCTTGGATCTCATTCTCGATCTCTACGCTTTTCTAAGGAATTTCCTTATGTTAGACTGGTCACAATCTTCAGTACCTGCTGAGGTCCATGTCATCCTGGACAGCATGATAAACAGCTCATGGAGGGTAAACTGGGACAAGGTGTTGGATGGAGGAACAGAAGACCCCTCAAAGTGTCCTCCTCAATCACCATCAATCAATTCATTTCCTCAAAGTTGATTCTGATTCATCAGATGAGAAATGACTTTTACTGAGAAACAGGGCTCTTTTCAGAGTATTATGGAAATACCAAGAGCAGCTGCTGGAAACTGGCTTGCTTTCCATTCATAATTTTGAGCCTCTCAGCTGGACTCTCGTCTTCTGCAGCAGAGAGAATGTTTATACTTGGAGTTTTCTACCCGCTTCCTTATTCACATGCAGGTCTTCTCCAATCTGAGCTCCCATCAGTTTTTCTGGGTAAACAGTTCTTTCCAGATTTCTTATCCTCTTTGTTCACTCAAACAATGGCCTTTCTAACCAAGAACAAAGTTAGAAGCAGGTGACAGATTATTTTTAATGCTGTCAAGACAAGTGGCTGCTTAATTTATGACATTTTCTCTCTGGAAGGCTGCCTTTATTCTTTGCAGATAGGGCAATTCAGAGCTCTCCATCTGAAATGCAAAATCCTCAGAGGTGGAAGCACTAAACACAAATCCTTTTCAGAAACTAGTTATTTGTCACTAAGGGATGAAAGAGAGTTTCTTGGTTAGCAGTTACTTTCTGTAGGCCTATGGTTGTGTGGTCCCACCTTTATACCCTCCTTCATTCATTCACTCAATCACCAGGTAACTGTTGATTCTCTTAAATAGCCCTTGGACTCTTAAATTTTTCTTATTCCCAGGGATGGAACTCCAGTCCCAGCCATCTGGATGACTGCTGCAACTCTGAACTGATCTGTCCCCAGAGTTTCTTCCTGCCCTTTCTCTATGTTGCAATCAGACTGACTTCCTTAAAAATGTGTATGTAATCATGGCATTTCCTTCCTTAAAATTCATCACTTTTGCTGGGCATGGTGGGCAGGAGGCTGAGGCAGGAGGATCATGAATTCAAAGCCAGCTTCAACAAAAATGAGACACTAAGCAACTCAGACCCTGTCTCTGAATAAAATACAAAAAATGGGCTGGGGATGTGGCTCAGTGGTTGAGTGCCCCTGAGTTCAATCCTTGGTGCCACCAAAAAAAAAAAAAAAAAAAAAAATTCATCGCTCTCTTTTCATAGTGAGAATAAAATTTTACTATGGGTTTCTTGCTTAAGTGTAGATGCTACTTTGTATTATTCTCACCATCTGAATTCAGTTATCACATCACTGCTTCTCAAGATTCCCACTGGGTTCCTTCAATAATCCCAATTGTCATCCTGTTCAAGGAAATTATGTCCAGAGAGGGACAAAGATGATTCCTCCTAAGAAGGGCAGGCAGAGCTTTGGGGAAGATGCACTTGGAGTAATGAGAAAGCATGGTGCTTGGACTGAATTGTGTTCGCCCAACTTTATATGTTGAAGTCCTAACCCTCAGTGTGGTGATATCTGAAAGTGGGACCTTTGGGTGATAAGTAGGTTTAATGAGGTCACAACAGCGAAATCTTCATTATTGGACTAATGCCCTAATAAGAAAAGACACCAGAAAGTTCTCTCTCTCTCTCTCTCTCTCTCTCTCTTTTTCTTTCTGTCTCTCTCTCCCTCTCTCCCTCCTATGTGAGGCCCCAGCAAGAAGGTAGCAGTCTGGGATTGGGGTAGGAGCTCAGTGGTAGAGCCCTTGCCTCAAACATGTGAGGCACCGGGTTCGATCCTCAGCACCACATAAAGATAAATAAATTTAATAAAGGTATTGTGCCCATCTACAATTAATAATAATAATAATAAATAATAATAATAATAATAACAAAGAAGGTAGCAAGTCAGGAAGTGGGCCCTCACCAGAACCCAAGCATGCTGTCACCCTGATCTCAGACTTCCAGCCTCCAGAATTGTGAGAAAATCAATTTTAGTTGTTTAGACCACCCAGTCTCTGGTAGATTGTTATGGGAACCATACCTGACTAAGGCAGATGGGATACCTTTCCTACTAGGTGCTTGTAATGAGTTCAAGTAGGATGTGATTGTGCTGGTGGGCATCCAAACCAATAACCTTTCATTCTACTCTTTTCATTCAGTAAAGATCACAGGTTTGCACCAGTAACATGGATTTCAGGTCAGACTTCTGGGGGATATCTCAACTCTACCACTTACTGTGTGACCTTGGGCAAGTCACTTAAACTTTTCGTTTCCTCATCTATAAAATGAAGAAAACAACATTACCCACCTACAGCAGTCACTTTCACTGCATTATAAACCCATTTCATAACTTAGTGACTTGAAATAACCATTTATTTCATTTGCAGTTGTTCTGTTTGGCAAATTAGGCTGCTTGACTCGCCTGAGCAGTTCTAGTCTTGGCTGGACTCCTGCATGTCCCTGTGGTCAGTTGGATGGTAATTCGATGGCTCCACTTAACAGTTGGCCATTAGGCTCCTTTGTTCTGCTTCATGTATTCTCTCACTAACCAGCAGGCCACCCCAGGCTTGGTCTCATGGTGGAGGTGAGTATCCAAGAGAGAAAACCTGGTGGTATGCAAGGCCTCTTGAAGTCTAGACTTGGAGGTGGCCTATGTTCCTTTCTATTGAATGCAGTCTATAGGTGAAAGCAAGTCTTGAAGCCAGCCCAAATTCAAGGGATGTGAAACGCATCTCCTCTCCTGATGGCAGAAGTTGCAAAGGACAAAAATACAGGGGAGCCAATGATTGGGTCCTCAATACACTCAATCTATCTTGTAGTTTGTGGTGAGACTCAAGAGAGGCCATGCATGGTGAGCACTTAGAACAGACTAGTATGTTATAGGTACTCAGCAGTTAGTTATTGTCCACTATCACTATCATGATCATTGTGTTCCCTGTGTGTGTATCTTTGAGGATGTAGATAAAAATTACAGCAACCCACGGAAAACTGCCTACAAGATTTTTGAGGATTTTTAAATTTGTACAACTGGAACAATTATTGGGGCTCCTGGAAACCTGTGTAAAGTTAGCAGTTGGGCTCCTCCTGATGCTTTATTGTGAGAATTGGATAAATGCATGCAAAATAATTAGCTTAGTGCCTGGAATAAAGTGAACACTAAGGAATAGTAGCTATGATTATTATATTACTGTAGTAGAGCCAATGATTTGAAAAAAGAATCTATCATTTACCTGGCCCCCATTCCTTCCCAAAATAAATACATATTTGCTTTATGTTATGCTAAAACCTTAAATTCAGCAGATGAGTCAATGTGTGAAGTGGAAGCAGAATGAAGTTTTAGGACAGAAATTTCCTCAGAGACACATGAGTAGACATAAGTAGATAATAGTATAATAAACCCTCCCATCTTCATTGTGCAGCTTCCACAGATCAACTGGTGGCCAATCCTTTTGTATTTCCCCTAATTTTCCCCTTGTTTCCCTCCTTCCTTCCTTCCTTCTCTCTTT
>JAJEJO010003656.1:265440-301554 GCA_020662805.1 Glaucomys volans
TTCCTTCCTCCCTTCCTTCCTTCCTTTCTTCCTTCCTTCCTTCCTTTTTCCCTTCCTTCCCTGTTTCCTTCCTCCCTTCCTTCCCTGTTTCCTTCCTCCCTCCCTTCCTTCCTCCCTTCCTTCCTTCCTTCCTTCCTTCCTTCCTTCCTTCCCTCCCTCCCTCCCTCCTCTTTCTTTTATAAAATGTTTTTAAAGCAAATACCAGTCATCTGTAAATACTTGAGTATCACAGATAAATACTTTAAATTTTCTAATATAATCACTGTTGTCACATCTATCCAAATGAAACGTAAATTCTGAATATCACTTAATACCCAGTTTATAATAAGATATCTTCCATTATCTGTCTGATTCAAACAAAATCATACACTCCATTTTTTGTTGTCATTCTTAAACTTGTTTTTAGAAGGAAAATTTTAGTGCCTTTCTTCAGGGTGTCCAGAATTGGCTAGTCTTTTGGACACGAAATGGCCAGGCCCTAATGCAATCAGGGAAAACAGGCCAGTGTGGTTTTTCAAGCTTGGTCTGCATCTCCCTGGAAACGTTGATGGTACCATTCAGGGTATTTAACACCATGACCATTTAGAACTATTCAGAGAGCTGCTCCCTAGAGCTATGAGGTAATGTGACCAATATTGCCCAAGCGGCTACATTTTGTTTATTTCAGAATCATTTGAAAAATTTGAGACTGGCAGAATTATCTTGGGAACTGATGCCTTGGAAGTAGTAGAGGCATAGGACCTACTATTGCTCTGAAATCTGACAGATGGTGAGAGAATCCCAAACTAAGAAGACTTTAATACCAGACTGTTACCCAGAAAACCAGAGTGATTTCTTCCCTCCTGCCCTCTTTTCCTTTCTGTCTTCTCTCCTTCCTTCCTTCCTTCCTTCCTTCCTTCCTTCCTTCCTTCCTTCCTTTCTTCCTTTCCTCTCTCCTTCCCTCCCTCTCAATTGTGTCTCTTTAAGTGTTGGTTCTGATGTTCAGACAGAATTTTGGGAAAGAGGAGAGCATTCCAAATGCCCTCACTTACCTGAAGTTTTTTTCTTTAAATCTCTATTTAAATTTGTGTGGTGATGAATGGGAAGAGATCTTAATTTTTTGGACAAAATTCATTTATGTATATATGTATTCATTCAATACTGTGTTGTACCCAAAGAAAATAAAATCATCCAAGCCTATCACATAAAGCCAAAGGAAGCCTTTATTTTTAAGCTGGCCAGCGACGACCTCCCTTATGCCTCAAAGCAGGGTGCTGGGAAATCCCGTGGCAGTTCTTCCGCTGCCAACTTTTATAGGGCGAGGGAAGGGATTAGGGCTGGGTTATAGGGCGCGAGAGGGGTTAGGGTTGGGCTTTGGGAGGGAGGATTAGGGTGGGGCTGACTCTCTCCTGATGGCACTGGAGAATCTTTTTGGGAAGTATAACAACTGAGCTGGAAACCAAGGAGCTACCCTCGACTGTTTTCTCCCCTATTTCCTGGTATTAGATCACGCAATGTGGCCAATTTTATCTTCTCCCAGTTTTTCCAACTTTTCCTTTGATCTGTCTCATAGCTGACCCAGTTAAGGCTCCATCAGCTCTTGTCTACACAATTATGGTAAAATCCTAAGTAAATCCTTTTTCTAACTTCAGCCAGGTAAACAATGTTAAAACATAGCACTGACTATGTCATAACCCTGTCTCAAAGCTCTCTATGGCTCTTTATTTATTTTTAAATAAATAGATTAAAATTTGAGAATTTTCCCACTAGTATGTTGGGTTCGATTACAGGTGGGCACATACACTGATTCCTTTAGCTCAAAGGATGGCCAAGCTGGGAGCAGCCTCCTTGATTTACCCCCATATGCATGCAGCCATAATTTACTATTGTATGCCATGATGGGAAAAAGGCTCATGGAATAGAACCCAAGCTCCTCCTACCACTTTCCTCTTGTGGGGTCCATCTCCTGCTACCTTTAGCTCCCTGGCTTTCATTCTTTGCCTATGCATTTCTCTCAATCTTGAATATTTTTAAAAATTCTTTTGTATCTTGCATTTCTTACTATCCTTCAAGAATCAACTCAAGAGTCAGTTGTTTCAGGAAGTCTTTCTAGAAATTCAAGGTTAGGTTCTCTTTTGTTTAATGCCACTCCCCACCCCAACCGTGCATATTCTTTTACCCAACCTCTCCCTTTACTATTAGGAAGTAGCCTGACCCTCCTCCCAGCCTGAGAGTTCCTTGAGGGCAGAGGTTATCATCCAGAAAATCCTGCTGCTCCACGCTGCGCCTGGCATGCATTAGGTGCTCAGAAAATAAGAAACTCAAGGATAAACGTGGAAGACAGATACAATGCTCATTTGTCTGCTGGCTGTGTAGCTAAAACATTGATGCTTTCATGCCCTCTGCTAATGGGGTCTTGTTTAAATTGTCTTCCAGCATTGAATGATGAGGATTTAAGTCCCAAATATCAGAATTTCAAAGTCAATATTATTAAGGACAGGTATAATGGAGCACTCTTCTCTAACTCTCAGCAGTTCTTATTGGTTTTAGAGGTAGCAGGGGAGGAGAAGCAGGCCATCCCAAGCAGAAACAGAGAAGTGAGAATTGCTGTGTTAGAAAAACATGTCTGATCTAGGATGCAGGATGGCTTCTATTGCCACCTGGGTAGGCCTGAGATCTAGTGCTATTTTAGTTGTTGGAGTTTGTAGACTATTAAGTGGTGAAAATAACCATTCTCAAGGTAATCTTGAACACACACAAACAGACACACTTGAAGCTAGAAGACACGTCCTCTGTGTGATTTGGATTTGTTGGAGCCTAAGGCTGCAAAACCTTTCTCCCAGGATTCTGTGTTCAAAGGTCTGCAGAGACGACCTTCACTGGCGTCCCTAATTTCACACCCTGACTAGGACACAGTGGCCTCTTCACTTCAGTGTCCTTGGTGGAACCACAGCCAGGGAGGAAGGCAGTGATGTGTCACATGTTTGAGTGAAAAAGAAGACAGACAAACTGTAGCAGTGATTGTTTTATTTTTTATTTTTTAATAAAGAAAGGGTCATTCTTGATAGGAAGGAATTACTTTGATTTGATGTGTGTAATACACCACTGGAAGATAAAATCGGGGAGTAGGTCTGTATGCCATTCACTAGGTACTGTAGATCCTTATAGTGTGTAGTAGGATTACCCAGAGAAACAAAAGCAGTAGGAACAGGAATTGGTTTAATGTGAGTGTGGATGTCAGGAAGTTCCATGATCTGCTGTCTGCAAACTGGAGAGCCAGGATGCCTGGGAGTGTAGTTCAGTTCCCAGCTGAGGGCCTGAGAGCTGGGCAGGAGGTTGGGAGGGGCAGGTCTTCCTTGGGTGGACCAATATTTGCCTGTAGTGGTGAGGGCAGTCTTTTTACTCAGACCACTCATTCAAATGCTAATGTCTTACAGAAACACCTTCACAGACATGCCCAGAAATTTTGTTTTGCTAGCTTTCTGGGGAATCCCATGGCTCAGTCCAGTTGACACAAAATTAGCCATCACACCGTGGCAAGGGAAGATATGATCATTATAGTCTGACTCCTTTGTCTGATTTCAGGGGCTCTAGGGACTTACTGATGTTCAAACTACCTAATTATTCTCCAAAATTAACTAATGTCATTAACTATAACCTATTCAAAATAATATTCTCATAATATTACAATATTGTAATACTATGAGAAAAGTTCTCAAAGTATTACAATATTAGGAGAAAAATCTGTCTTAAATAGAAGCAGAATGTGGCAATATGATAAAAAAAATTACTATAAATATAAGTGGGGAAATAATCCCAAATCCTATTCTATCCAGAAATATTACTCCAAGCTACCAAAGTTCTACTTTCTCCTTGACTACCTGATAGAGACTGCCCATGAATTTGATTGACATCTTTCAATATGGAAATGGTTTTGATTATATGTATGTGAATAGTTGTGCTAGAGTACACTTGGACTACACACACACACACACACACACATACCATATTATATGCATATAATACACACACACACACACACACACACACACAAGGAAATGAAAAACATTTTCTCAAGAAGATTCAAAACAGAGAAGATAGACAGGTCAAATTATGTGTCATTAGAAAGGCATGCAAATGAGAGAGATGTACCAGTGAGCTTGAATTTATTTAATCATTCAGTAATTTACCAACTATTTACTAAACACTGAACTGTGTTCCAGGTTTTATTATGGGTATTGAGTCATGAAGGAGCAAGGCAGACATGGAGTTTACATTCTAACAAGGGAGACACAAGATAAACAATTACATGAGCAATGTCATCTTATGTAGTGCTAAATGCCATGAAGAAAGTGGTAGGAAATGAGCTGCTGGTTGCATATGACAATTTGAGACAAGATTGCGAGGAGAGGCCTCTTTGAGACTTCCTAAGTCTGAGATGTTGTCTTAGTCTATTCAGGATGTGATAAAAGTACTTTAGAGTGAGCAATTTATATGAAGAATAATCTGTGTGCGTGTGTGTGTGTGTGTGTGTGTGTGTGTGTGTGTGTTGCTAGGGATCCAACCCAGGGCTTCATGAATGCTAGACAAGTGTTCTACCTCTGACCTACACCCTCAGTCCAAGAGTGGTAATTTATAAACAACAGACATTTATCGCTCAGTTCTGGAGGCTGGGAAGTCTAAGACACAAACAGATCTGGCAGAAAGGGCTTGCTTCTCCTTTGAAGATCGCACCTTCTTGGTGGAAGGGACAAGATGACTCTCTTTCAAAAGGTCACTAATCCCTTAAACATGACCTAATCACTTCCCTAAAGGGACAATGCTCTCACCACTGGGTATTAGATTCCAACATGTAAATTTGGAGGGGACACCAACATTCAGACCCAGAGTCAAAGTGAAGTCGGCAGCTGTATCCTCTTGATTATGTAGGGCCCCTACTGATATGATGGGAGATGTGGGGGAGACAAAGTGTTCTACAGTCCTGTAGCCTCAGTCTTTTAGGGAGCACATGCCCCTGGGTTTTGACCTTCACAAGTGTTTCTCAGTGCGCCTACTCCCGAGGTGGGGTAGGATGGCTGGAGGTGGCTAGAGCTGGCTACAGCATTTCCCTTCTTCCAGGTAGGTTAGGCTCTGATAAAACCCCAGCAGGTTACTGATTGGAAAGCTAGTTTCTCCCAAGGGCAAGCACTGTTCAAAAGAATAGAATACCCTGGAATATTTCAAATTGGTTCCTCCCCCCCTCCCCACTGCCCCCCACCACTAGAAGCACAAAGGAATATTTCTGATTTTCTTTGTGAGACCTGGTGAGATTCTTGGAGGTAAAACTCACAATAGCTTGGGGTTCCCTTGTGACTGGGTTGCCCTGGAGTTGTTAACTCTCCAGCTTGTCTACACTGAGCCTCCACTGACTCATCTGTTGCAATTCAGATTTTCCTACCCAGGTATTAGCTCCAGAGGAAGTCCCTCTTGCCATTCTCTGTCTCTACCTCAAAAATTGCTCTGGCAGAGGTTTATCCTGTGAATTCAATTCTCTGATAAATCTAAGAAGAAGTGTTGATTTTCAGTTTTAAAGTGTGTGTGTGTACACATGTGTGTATATAAGAATGATGATTTCCAACTTGCTTACATGCTGGACTGGGAACTGGAAGTCACAAGACCACCTGGAGATGTTAGAGCTCAGATTTGAATGAAGAGAAAGAGCTGTCATGTGAGGAGTTGGAGATCTTTCTAGGCAGGAGAATGGCACATTTGAAGACTGTGGGGCGGCAGAGCCAAGTGGTGAGGAGAGGGTGAGAGGAGATGGGTTCAAGGCTGAGACAAGCGTAGTGAAAGCAAAATTAAGTGAAACTAGGACAGACCTGGGTGGATCGACGATGCCTTTTATTATCAAGCAGTGGAGCTAAGCACATTTTTCAGGAGAGAAAATGGCAACTAGTTACAACAAGGGGCTGATTTTTGTAGGGTTTAAGTGAGATTTAAATCATAACAAGTAAGATTTTGAATTACAGCAGAATGTGTAGTGAGAATCAATCACATCCCCTTAATCAGAGCAGAGTGTGTCAGTTGGGCAGTCAGGGAGAGCTGTTGTACAAGTTCAAAGCCCAAGTCAGGGGAAGCAGTTGTGAAAGTTCAAAGTTCATTATTGCTGGGAAATGGTGAAAGTCCAGGGCCCACTATTTTCCCTCTCTCCCCGGGTACCCATTGTCCTCCTTTCTCCCTGGGTGGTGTTGTTCCATATCCTTCTAGTGGGGGCGGGATCTCAACGGGCATCCAAGACCCCAGTGGGAAGACTGGAAGTCTTATCCTCTGAATGGATAAGGCTTACTCATCCTGAAGATAAAAACAAGAAAAGATTAAAAGGCACCTTTCTGTTTACCTCTACATTTTATTAGAGAGAAGCATTATAATGTTAACTGCCTGCATATTATTTCCTTTTTTTTAAGTCTCCTATCCACTCCTCATGCAGGTGGCATGGGCAAGTAGAGTAGAAGAGGACACCAGTCTGCTGATGGAGTTTGCTCATCCCAGTAAAGGAGCCTGTGCAAAGCCTGGGTAAAGCCTGATTCCTGAGAGGGTGAAGCACACTCTCGGGCAAAGCCTTGTCTGTGAGGGTAGCTGGCACTGGGTGCTGGAGGGCCAGAGTGCCTTACCTGCTTCCCTGTTTATAGAGGAGCACAGCACAGTGTGCCCTGAGGAGATTGACAGTTGATTCCACAGAGATAGGCTTATGCAGGTGACTCCTGGTGGCCCTCAGAACATTTTTCCCTGGTATGTGGGAATGATGGGGAGAGGGAAATGCAGATGAGGGCTAGAGATGGGGGTGGCACAAAAACCCTGGGGTATGTCACCAAACTCCATCTGTATGTGGCCTTCAGGGTCACCTGGAAGGAGGAACTCTGAACTCCAGAATTCAGTCACTGAGGTCTGCTGAAATCATCTGTTATGATTCAGACAGGAGGTGACCCCCCAAAAGCTCATGTGTGAGGCAATGCAAGAATTTTCAGAGGTGAAATGAGGTGTGACCTAATCAGTGGATTAATCCACTGATATGGATTAACTAGGCAGTAACTATGGGCAGGTAGGGTGTGGCTGGAGGAAGTAGGTGACTGGGGGTGTGTGCCTTTGGAGCTTATATTTTATCCTTGGTGAGCTGAGCTCTCCTTCTCTCTCTCTGCTTCCTGGCTGTCATGTCCTGAGCTGCTTTACCTCTGCATGCCCTTCCACCATGATGTTCTGCCTCAGCTGGGTCCAGAGCTATGGAGTTGGCCAACCACTGAACCTCTGAAAATGTGAGCCAAAATAATTTTTTTCTTGTCAGGTCTTTGGATCACAGCAATGAAAAAGCTGACTAAAACTTCATCTTTAGGGTCATTTGATTATCTGCTTACAAGGATGTTTTCCTAACCCTGACTAGGTATCCCTAGAAAAATTGAATGCATTTAAAAATCTGGTAAACAATTAAGCAATGTCACGTAAATTTCACCCACACAAAGATCTAATGCAGTTTTTTTTTTTTCTTCAAGATGAGATAACTGTTTTACTCCTAAAGACTAGATTTCTTTTCCCTTTCTGAATTATTTTACTAATGGCCCTGGTGATACATTTTGCTTCTTCCATGTGCATCCTGCAGACCAATTTAGCTTGACTGTTCTGAGTGATGTCTCTCATCATCTACCTATAGAAATCATCTTGCAGACTACTTTCAGTTCTTGCAGTCACATGTGTGTCTAAGTATTTCTTTTCTCATTTTAATTCCATTGTTTTTTATTCTCACCTCCCTTTGCTATGTTAAACCTCTTTCTAATATTTTAGGAAACTGTCTCTCTGTCTCTCAAACATGTCCTGGTGCTACAGGTTTTTTTCCTTTGATTTTCCTCCTGATCCAATCTCCCAATTGAGGGTCTTAAGGTTTGTTCTCCACCTTATTTCCCATGTAGGCACATGTGCTGGTAGGGAACTGCCACGCAGAATACAGGGCTGCCACCTGGGAGCTCTCCAGTTGCATGATAAGACCAGGGCTTCACAGGCCCGTGAGTCCTTTTTCTGAAAAGTCATTAAGAGGTGGTGGTCAGAGGGCAGGGGACTGGCTCAGACTGCTTCTTCACGTTAGTACAGAAGTCAGTGTTATGGTTTGTATGTGAGGTGTCCCCCAGAAATCCTGTGTCTCTGCAGAAATATAGGAAGGTGAAATGATTGGGTCATGAGAGCGGTAACCTTCCCCCTCCATCCAAGTTCGAATGGATTGACTGGGTGTTAACTGTGGGCAGGTGAGGCATGGCTGGAGGAGGCAGGTCACTGGGGGCATGCTCTGGAAAGGGTTCATCTTCTCTATGGCCTCTCTCCCTGCCTCTGCTTCTTGACCACCATGAGGTAATCAGCTTTCCTCTACCACACCCTTTGGCCATGATGTCCTGCCTCATGGCCCAGAGCAATGAATTCTGCCATCTATGGACTGAACCTCCAAATCTGTGGGCCCCAAATAAACTTTCCCTCCTTTAAGCTGTTCTTGTCAGGTATTTTGGCCACAGAGACACAAAAGTTGGTTAAAGCAGGCAGGAAGACAGAGGCATGGTTATAGAAGGGCTTCTCCTAAAGGTGATTGCATTAGTGCCCAGGGCTACTCTAAACTTGGTGGCTTAAAACAATGGTAATTTATTCTCTCGCAATTCTAGAGTCCAGAAGTCTGAAATCAAACTGTCCCAGGGCTGTGTTCTCTCTCCAAATCCAAAGGGAGACACCTTCCTTTCCCAGCTACTGGTGGTTCTGGCATTCCTTGGCTTGGGGCTGCATCACTGCAGTCTCTCCATCTTAACAGGGTCCTTGAGTCTGTGTCTTCTCTTCTGTTATTTTAAGGACACTTGTCATTGGATTTAGGACCCACCTGCTTAATCCAGAATGATATTATTTTGAGATTCTAAGTTAATTATACTAACAAAGAATTTTTTCTAATGGAGTCAGCTTCACAGGTTAGAATGTGGATGTATCTTTGGTGACTGTTCAGAACCACAACTGAAATGCAAGCATTATACCTCTAGAGGGCCCCAAGAAGAAGTAAAATAACTCTGAGAGTGAGCAGAGAAGAGGCTCCTGGGGGATGAAATAGATGAGGACCATTTTAATAGAGCAACAAGGGGAAGCAATGGTCTGGTCCATGGAGCCCTCGGGATAAAGGACTAGATGGTCTTAGTTAAAGACCTCGGGCCTCCAGCTGCCGGAACCCATGAAAAGGCACTCTGAGTGAGAAGTGAAGATGTCCAAAGGTAGAGTGATCGTTCTAATTTTGTCTCATATTTATTATGCTGGGGTCACCTTCTGGGAGCCCAAAGGGAAAAGTGACCACTTTCCTGCCCTTATCTATTAGTCTGTGGATCTCCCAGGGCAAGTGGAGTCACAGATGGAAATGAGCTGAGCTTTTAAGCACAAACAGAATGTCCATAGCTTCTTAGCCATCAAAAAACAGACCTACAAGCTGAGGATCACATTCTTAATGAACAATAGAGTCATTAGGCCACTAAATCTTCACTAGGTGAAAGTTTCTCCTACTGCATTTGGTTGTCTCTTGTGATCTCAGTGGATTTTTTGAAACATGGCACATATATACAAATGACCCTGTCAGGATTGAGGTTTATTTAGACAACCAGTTGATATCATAAAATCCCAAATTTGTTGAGATCCCAATTATATACATAGCTTACTCCCCAAGGGGTATAGATTTGACCTCTCTATTATATTTTAACTAGAGCTGACTTTGGGATAAGCCATTTTGTAATGAATAAATGAATGAAGGAAGGAATACATAAATAATTTAGATTAGCTTTCCTTTTAAGGATTTTATGTGTTTGCCCAATGCTCAAGGTTAGCAAATATAGCCCTGAGGTATAGAAGTCTGGTTTTAAACATCCTTTTTTTTTTTTTCTATTAATAAATGGGAACCTCAGGTCGATTAACAGAACTGCCTATGCTGTTTGCTCTGTGAGATTGCATGTGACATAGAGGGCAAGTACTTTGCATTCTGGAACCAGGTTCAAGTCCTGGTTATTCCACTTAATTAACTAGGAGATTGGGGTCTAATCACTCAACTTCTTTGAGACTCAGTTTTCTCATCTGAAAAAGAGAGAGGGTCACTAATAAAAAATAAAAAATAAGGGGAAACAATCATGGTTTCTGTCTCTTAAGACCGTAGAGAGGATGAAGCAAAGCACAGGCAGAGAACTGGAGTGTTCAGTGAGTGTTCACTGTTGGTCTTCTCCCAGGAGAACTGCCATGCACCAGTGAGCTGGTCAAAATCAGATGGGTCAGAAAGATGAACAGCATTTTGTCACTGCACTGCCCTCTAATTGGGACAGGAATAAAAAAAAAATAACATTTTCTTTTTAAGATTAAGGACCCAGTTTTGCTAACTCTGCTCTCCCTTGAGCATTTGCTCCCTCTCTCTCTCCAGCCTCTGGATTAACCTCACCTATGATTTGCCCTCCCTGGAGACCAGTGCTATGTGCATGGGCGTGACAATGCAAGTGTCCCTCCAGGATTCCCAGGCACATAGTGTGGCTTGTTGGTAAGCGTGTGTGTCGTGTGGAGGCATTATGGAAACAGAAAGGCTGCGTATTTTACAGAAGTAAGGATAAGAGTGGAGATTACCCAGGACTGCAATGGTTTCCATGAGCAAATGGAACATCTTTCTTTTGATCCTGAACCACAGCAAGAAACGAACATGAATCTTTGATCCCATGCCAGTGTCTAGAGAAATTATGAGGTCTCTAGGATGGGATAATGGATTCTCATCAAGACTTCCAGCTTTGGGAAATTGTTTAATCTCTATTCTCAGTGGCTGCTGCTTTGAGGCAGCTGTGACAGAAAGGTCCCAAGTGCTATTGAAAACAGCTCATCAGTTCAGAACAAAGCTGATTATGTAAATTGTGCATTAAGATGCAGCTCCGATTTAATTTTACTCTGTAAATAAATATCCCATTAACATCCATCTGTTGAAAGTCAGGTAAAGCATTCTCTAAGACTATATGGCTAGGGCCCCAGCCAATGCTTCATAAATACTGACAGGGGAAGGATTAGGACACCCAGGTTCACTATGTAGAACTTAATTTTTTTCTTTAAATGGCACGTTAGCTATAAAATCAATTTAAAGCAAGAACAAACTGAGAAAGACACTGCATCTATTTCTGGCCCTGCTCGTTGGAGGACACACGAAGGCTTTCTCTGATTGCTGTCACAGAGATCAATAATAATTATAGCTCACCAATTCCCTCCAAAAATAAAAACATTTCAGCTGATGAGAAGTGAACACTAAATTAACACCAGCTCTTTTTGCTGCAGGGCAAATTACCCAGCCAGAATTGCCACTTGTGAGAGTTGTCCTTGCTGAATGGGTGGCACAGCTTCCCTCTCAGAGCAGGGAGTGGTGGAAAATCCCACTGGCCTCTGGAAGTGGAAGTGGGGTGACCAGGAGTGAGACGGGCTTCCTCCACAGCTGCCCTCTCAGTTTCAAGCCTGTAATTACTGCTGGCCTGCAAGCTCTAGGAAGATCTTCTGCTATTTCCATACAGCTTTCTAACATCATATGTTTCTAGGAGCAGAATTCTTTGTCATTATCTGACCAATTTTTGTTAAGGCTAAATGTCAATCAGCTGTCACAGCACAGGTATGAGCTTGTTGTGTTTCTGGGTGTTACTACTGCTAGTGGTGAGGAATTAGGGAAGAGATGAGGAGAGCAATTAGCAGGGGTTGGAGACAGATTGGGAGATCCACTGTGAGCTATGTGCTCTAGCCCTTAAGTCACTGTTTTCCAAACCATCAATCACTTTTCCAGATAAAAGTGACATTACATCTGACTAAGGATGTACCTGGAAGAATAGGAAGCAAAGGCCCTTCACCCAAGGTTAACTAGGTCCATACCACTAGTATGAAGAATGCTTTCATGTATATTGCAGAAAAGGAGAGCCCTTTGGACAGAAAAATCTCAATAAGTTGCTCTTTCTTCCAAGCTGATGGAGCCCTGAATCAGGGCCCATGTATTCTGAAGAAGGTTCATCAGTCCCCTGATACCTTTTTCTCTACAATATGGCGCTTCCCCAGGTTTGTTACTTGGGCATCTGTCCCACTCTTCCTAATGCAGGGATGGACCCCTCTCCCTTTTCTTCCTGTCTTAAAGATGAGTATGATGCCTTTCAATAAAGCCACCATCATATAACTAAGAAGCAGCACCTGAACCTGACAAGGAAGTGGAAAGAAAGGTGAGTAGAGCCTGAGCTCTTAAAGACATTGCTGAATTGCTACACCAGCTGACTCCCTGAACTTATTATGTGAGAAAAGTAAATTCCTATTTCAAGTCACTGTTAAAAGTTCTATTACTTACAGCCCAACTAATCCTAATTGAAACAAAGAATGGAAGAAGTATAGCCATGACAGACAACTGGTGAAGGAGTCTGGATTTCTGCTTCTTGTCCAGCTCATCGTCAGAGACACTGTTCACACCTCCCTTACCTTTGGACCTCATGATCCACCTTTCTCAATGTTCACTGAAGACCAAATGACCTAGACCCTTGCATTGTGTCCTTTTAGCTATCCATTTCCAGGACTGTTTTTTCTGCACTATCATCATGAGTCCAATGTGGATTAAAGATGCGGACTTCATGAGGCATGATAGTGACTATCAGCCCTAAAAAAGCCAAAAAGCCATGTCGGAAATGGTCACACAGGAAGAAATGAGTTAAAAACATGACAGCACAATAGTTATTTTATACAGCCACGCTAAAACCCCCAGCATCTACCACTCCTGCAAATTAAGTTCTTTATGAGACCTGTGTGTGCTCATCAACATTGGTATTCCGCGGTGTCACAGGAAGGAAACAGCATTTCATGTCTTGGATTCTCCTCTAGATGAAATAAACAGTAGTGTGTGTGTGTGTGTGTGTGTGTGCATGCATGCATGTGCACGCATGCACATGTCCACACACATGCAGAAATGATCATAGACAAGATTGTGATTTAGATAATGTCTCCTCTTCTGCTCCTTTTCTACTGTGTGTCTTGCCCCATCTCTATCCAGACTGGTTCCTGGTGGCTTCATCCTTTATCCAGTTGGAATAGACTGGGTAGTAGACAAATCCAACTCTCACCTGCTTAGACTAATAAGAGATATGCTTCTTGTTTATGCTGCAAGTCCTTTGAGGATGATGGGGAAACTCTCTCTACCTCATTATTATCTTCACCCAAGACCCTGACTGTCAGAAGTGACCTTAATCTGGCACATTACTTAGTCACTGAAGCAGAAGGAAAAAAAGCTTTCTGTGCAACAGAAACATTGTGTGAACCACAAATGTATATGCAAGTGCAAAATTTCTAGCTATAATAAAAAGGTAAAATGTAAAAGGTGAAACTAATTTTAATAATTTTTTTATTTTACATAATATAATTTTAACATATAATCAATTAAAATATTAATGAGTTTATGTATACACAGTTATTTTTGGTACTAAGTCTTTGTAATCCAATGTAGTTTACATTTAGAGTGCATCTAAATTTGGACTAGCCACTTGTCAAGGACTCAATAATCACATGGGATTAGTGGCTGCTACACCAGACCTGCAGCTCCAGGGTACTCCATCCAATTATGTGCCTAGCCTAGAAATGACTAGCGGATCTCTGCTGCTTACAAATTCTTGGATAACACTGGTCACATGGCTCCATCCAACCACAGGGAGCCAGCAAGAGTACTTCTTCCTTGTGTTTTGTCACAGAGAGGTGGGAATAGTCAGTGGACAACAGTGATGACCAGTAGGACTTCCTTGACCAACGCTGCTCTTCACTGGGACATCCCACTGGGTCGTCCCTCCTCAGGCATGAAAATCTTCTGGGCCTGCAGTCTGTTTTGACTGGTCTCCATTCTTGCTTGGTCATTAGGATTGGATGGAACACATGCCAGATCTTGTGGTAGATGACCCAGAAGACACTAGTGCTACACCCTTTTGAAAAAAACTAAAACAAAAATTCTCTGCAAGTTGAAGTAAGTATTAACAAATAGAGGTAAGTGGGCCAGCCAAAGGCTGGAGGCTCAGGAAGCAAAGGCAGGTGTTCATGGAGCAGAAGGATTTTTCATTAAGCCTTTATGATCATTAATACCTTCAGCATCCTTTCTGGTTATCTTGTGGCTAGAATTCTCTGGGCTCCCCTCCCGCTACCACTCATGACCATAACTAGGAGGCAAGAGGAAAAATGACTACTTTCACATTTTATAGGCCATAGGTAGTACACCTAAATCACCTAATTATATAATATATTATAAATATTATATATATGGATATGTATTGGACTCACTTGTACTGGTGGTCTGGGCCATGACTTTTTCTTCCTTGAATACCTATGAACCTATAGGTACTACCTGCTACATTACAGGTGCTCAGTAAATATCCAAATGAATGCATTTATGTTAACTTTCACCTAAACAATATATATTTTAATGCGGCTTTGAGTGAGAGTCAGAATTAACCCACATACCAGCCGTGCAGCTGGTGTTGAAGAGCATGGAGGTGACATTGACATGCCTCTTTGTGAGAGCTCTCCAGGTGGTCAGTCAGACTGATGTTTTATAAAGTTTCCATAACATGTGGATGTGCATTGTTTCAAACTGTAAATTTGTTATTTATCAGGGTTGGTGAGGCCAGCAGATGGGAGATGACTGCCATTCAAATAGTTTATTACTCACAGGTCCCAAGAGGTATGGCACCCATGCCATATGGGGCCACATGGGGAGACACAAGGGTCAGGTAGGAAGCAGAGGGAACAGAAGGGAAAGATGGGCTTGAGCCTTGATCGTGGTTTCCATGGTATAGGCTAGGAAAGCTTAGGATTGGCTATTTTGAATAATTTCCAGAGACTGTCTCTAGTTATCTGGTACTTTCCCCGGGGTCATTAGGGCAGGGAGAGCATGATTCGAAGTGTGAAAGCCTGTCCAGGTCAGATAGAGAAGTGGTGAAATGTGGGCTTTGGGGACTGGTTTGCAGATGGAAGGTATGCTTGAAGGTGACCTTTTTTTCCTATCTCTAGGAATAAGTTGGCTCTAGGAGTGGCTGTCTCTCCAGGGTCAGCAAGTCCCCACATGTCAAAGCACCAGAAATACAGAAAATAAAATATCCAGAAAGTAAAAAGACATGATTGATCCATGTGTAAATGACTCTGCTGGGTTGAAAGGCACCATTTCAGTCTCTCAGGGCCTAATAGAAAACTGGGGCTTACATGCCCTTTACTTGTAAGTGTTCAAAGTGGTTTTTCTCACTTCTTTGGGGGATTGAAGGGTGAGAATGCAAACCCATAATTAGAGACCTGAGCTGCATTTGTGGCCCTAGCAGATTCCCTGGCATCTGCATGAGAACCCCACAAGAATTTCCTGAATCTTCTCACTATGAACAGCAGAGCTGTAGCAATATATAACCGTGTAAAAATATAACCATTCTCAAAGCTTAGAGAACTTTGCACCAAGGGAGAATTGCTGTATATACATTTGACCTCAATAAATTGGATTTAAAAAATAAACAAATACACAAAGATGTCCCAAACATTCCAGGGCTGATATTTTCTTCCTTTCTTCTTATAGGAACCCACACAGCAGACTCCCATTTGGGTGAGAGATGAAGTCTAGGGGAGTTGGTTGGGAATAAGAATGCAAGGGTAGATGAATGCCCAAACATCCTACCACAAGTCAGACTGCCAGTGCTTCACATTTTAAGTGAAGCCATGTGGCAGGTCCCTAGCACCACAGAGAATAGCTAGCAAGGGAGGCTTGATGTTCTTGAAGCATGTGGTGTTTGTGAGCTCACTGAGCTCCAGGAATCCCTCCAAAGGGTGTTAGATGCTTTGGTGATAGATACTCTGAAAGTCAAGTGGGACCTTGTGTTAATCAGTTTTCCATTGGTATGACAAATGCCTGAGATAAATCAACTTATAAAGAAAAATGTTTATTTTGGCTTACTGTCTTGGAGGTTTCAGTCCATGTTCTGTTGGCCCCAGTTCTTTGGGGCTGTGGTGAGGAAGTGTAAGGCAGTGGGCAAAGAACCATTTACCCCATGGCTGGAGATGAAGGAAGGAGAGGAAGAGATGAGGGTCCCACAGTTCTCTTTGTGGGCATGCCCCCCATGACCTCCCAGTAGGACCCACCTCTTGAAGGTCTTGTACCTCCCAATAGTACCAATAGCAAGCCTTCAACACCTGAGCTTTTGAGGGGACTCTCCAGAGCCAAATAATAGTATTAGTGTTACCTGAAAAAATGCTGATGCACAACCTGATTGTCCCTGTTGCTTTTCTACAAGTCTTCAACACAGGGATCATTCAATAAAATGGAGCATTGAGTTCAACCAGAAGTTAAAAATAAAATCTCTGGCTCAAAAGGTCTCAATATGGTCTGCAGAGCTGGGGGTCTGTGAGTGCTATGCAGCAAGAAGAATTCTTAAAACAATGATGTCCAGAGCCAAGAGCAATGTCACTTGGTTGCTTCCTGAGTCATGGGGGGCTGGACTAGATGTGTGTGGCAGCACAGAGCTGTATAGGCACGGTCATCTGAGTCACTGCAGTAGGATGGCTAATGTCTTCAGGACTGGAAATAATATACTTAAAATCCGCATTTCCACTTGAAAATATATTTTTTAACTGTCAAGAAATATCAATCCTTTCTGTGAATATTTAGATTTACCAGTCTAATAAGAAAAATACATTCAAGTTGGGCATGGTGATGCATGCCTGTAATCCCAGTGGCTTGGGAGACTGAGTCAGGAGGATCGCAGGTTCAAAGCCAGCCTCAGCAACTTAGCAAGACCCTGTCTCAAAATAAAAAAAATTAAAAATGGCTCAGTGGTTTAGCATCCCTGGGTTCAATCCCTGGTAACAAAAAAAAAAAAATGGAAGAAAAAAAGGAGATTATGATAATATCAACAAATCAATAATATTAGTAACTATTTATATGATGCTCAGTGTGTGCCAGGCATTGGTCCAAGCCCTTTACTCCTTCTGATTTGTTTATTCCTAAAACAATCCTACAATGTAGGTAAGAGTTTTATTTCCTCTACACAGATGAAAGCAATTGAAAAATAAGGAATTTTCCCAGAGGTCATGAAGCTAGTAAATGATGGAGTTGGGATTTGAACCTAATCAGTTTAGCTTCAAGGTGCATGCTCATCATCCCAACCATGAGAAACCAGGGGACTCAGCTGGAAGGGCAGCACTATCCTTGCCCAAGCTAAGTTACTTGTTTCTCAGTCAGTATTGATGTCTACTGAATATCTCTACAGAGAGTTGTGATATGTCAGGTACAAATTCACACCCTCCAGAATCATAGATGGCCCTTAAACTCAAAAGTCTTTAGTAGGGCTTTTGAATTTTCATAATGAAGTTCTCCAGAACCAGAGGTCCTCATGGAACACCAGAAAACTTAGGTATCTGTAATTCCTCAGAGGTGATACTGGCAAAGGTTTCCTGCAATCTCAAAGCTCCCAGTTTTGGGGCTGGGGTTGTGGCTCAGTGATACAGTGCTTGCCTAGCATACGTGAGGCACCGGGTTGGATCTCCAGCACTACATAAAAATAAAACTAAGTAAACAAAATAAAGGTATTATGTTCATCCACAACTAAGAAATAAAAATTTAAAAAAATAAAATAAAAAGATTCCCAGTTTCCTTGTTTGCTCCTGGTTCAAAAGCTTGGTTGTTGAATCAATCAGGACAGGCCCGAATATCTTGCAGTAAGAACAACTTCCTAATCTCCGTGTTTTAAAACACTAAGGTTTATTTTACATGCATGTGATATACATATTGGTCATGGCAAATAAATAGACACTTGCGTGTCGTATGGATTTTTTGTTTGTTTTGCAGTGTTGGGGATTGAATCCAGGACCTTGCACACACCAGGCAGGTGTTCTACTACTGAGTTACCCACAGCACCCCCCATTTTTACTTTTGAAGCATCACTGTGAGAGCATTAATTACAAGGCCCCACAGTGCTTTATTTTTTTCTTGTCAACATCCTTTTCTACAGTTTCCTGGCCCTTTTAACCCAGATGTCAAGAGCCAGGCACTGGCATAAGCCATGTGGAAAACAGCAAATAGCCTGAAGCTCTTCTCATTTTTGATGACTCTGGCTTTCCTCTTCCTGTAGACATCACAAATGAGCATTACTGGTCCTCTCAGCTGGGTGGCCAATTTGAGTTCCCCTGTCTGTCTCCCCTGAGACAGTTGAACTGAACTGTCTCAGTTGAGACAACTGACAGTTGAGTTGAACTGTCTCCCCTGTTGGGACCCAGGGCTTCCTGGGGAAGAGGACGAGCTTGGGGTGGTACTCCTTCAGCCACTGCATGTTGACCTGCTGGGGCCTGGTGGATGCATTCTGCCTCCTTGGATCCACAGAGATGCCAATGGTTTTGCGCCACTTTCCTGTGGATGCTAGCTACCCATGACTTTTCCAGGCTGAAGGACTGCCAGCCAGACTTTGGTGTGATACTGTACCATGGGACATCTCCCAATGGGCCAAGGGGTCTGGGCTCATAGTAATAATTCAAAGACCCAGAATGACAGAGCAGCCATCATCTCAAAGTCGCCATGCCAAAATAAAAGAATTCCTAGGAAGATTTTGTATCTGCAATTAAGTTTCCACCTGGAAGTAGTGAATAATTCACAGGCCTGAACTGGCTATGGAGACCACCCAATCACAGTAAGGGAAATCCTAGCATGATCTCAGAGTGGGGAAAAGGAAGCAGGAGTTTGTAAATAGCATTAAAGACCTCTACATTGCTGAGCTTGAGAAAGATGGTTTCAGAAAATACCCCAAGTACTCATCAGAATCTGCTGAGATCTTGGTCACATAGTAAAAGGAGATCGGTGCCAAGCTTTACTGAGTCTGACTTTAATGCATTAAATTAGAAAGCCCTCAACTTGGCTGATGTTTTCCTGATTTCAATGGCTGCTCCATCCAGTTTTCTGTACTTCCCTCCCTCCCTCCCTCACCCTCCATCCACCTGCTGGGTCTGGGGATTATGATAGTGATGCTGTTATGTTGGCACAAGGTGAGTCTTCAGGGCAGCTTTTATTTGTAGTGATTTAAAGGGTTTAATGAAGCCATGGTTACAAGGGGTGAAGAATAAGAATATATTTGTAAACATTTCATGTGTGATGCACCCTCTGAATTTGCTTTTACAAAAGGAGGCTTCGTGGGTCTCCTTCCTTAGCCCTTATGCAATACAATTATTTAATTTTGCTTGTGATACTTTTTGGTGTGTACAAAATGCAGCTCTCACCAAATAGGGACTCTCCATCAAGTGTGATTCAGGACTGACCTAGAGCAACGGAGGTAAGACCTGCCACTATTTCTCCATGTGGCTGACTGACTAGGGGGAAAGCCAAAAACGTGGTTGATCTTGATGTGTTTTCCATAAAGGAAACAGGAATAGGAACTGATTTTGGAGTCACACAGATCTGGATTCAAATTCTAAAGGCACAGCTTTTTAACCTGGGGTCTTGAGCATTTCTTTATCTTTGATGTCAACCAATGCTCAAGAAGTCAGTCTCTTCAAATAGACCTAAAATAAGAAAAGCACCAGTCTGCCATGACCTTCTCTTTGATTCTGACATATCATGGACAGTAGAATCCATATGCTATGGCAATGAACTAGTACCTCTGGGGGTCAGTCAGCTTTTTATTGCTGTGACCAAAATACATGACAAGAACACCTTAGAGGAGGAAAGGTTTACTTTAGTTCATGGTTTTAGAGGTTCAGTCCATGATTGACGAGATGAAGTCCATGGTTTCCTCTGGGCTTGAAGTAAGACAGAACGGCAGCATGGCAGAGGGAAGCTGCTCTGCTCATGTCAACTCATTGCAACCAGGAAATTGAGAGAGGGAGAGGGAGAAGGAGAGACAGAGAGAGAGAGAAGAATGTATGAGGATCACCAAGGACAAAACACAATCCCCAAGGACACACTCCCAATGACCTAATTCTAGCCACTCCCATCTACCTATGGATACCACCCAGTAGAACAGTCCTTTCAAATTGTTAATCCATCAAATGGATCAATCCATGTGGGCTGGGATGTAGCTCAGTGGCAAAGCATCTGCCTTGCACTGGCAAAGCCCTGGGTTAGACCCCCAATGCCAAAAAAAAAAGAAGACGAAAAAAAGAAAAGAACCCCACCCAAATGTATCAATCCACTGATGAGGGTATGACTCTAATAATCTAACCATTTCACCTCTGAACATTCCTGAATTGCCTAACCCATGAACTTTGCAGGGGGCACCTCTTATCCAAACTATAACATTCTGCTGAGGTCAAATAATGGAGCCCAGGAGATACATGTTTACACGGATTTGTCACCTCCTCCTTCAAAGAACCATACTTAACATATTTCAACATGTGTTTCAAATTTAGGGGGATCAATAAATAGATAGAGATCACTAGAGCAAGAAACTTTCAAGGAAAGGTATGTCCAAACAGCCTGGGATTAGGAATGACATTGCTATGCTATTGAAGTGTAAATGGCTTTATTTTATTTTTTGTGGAGTTGGGGATCAAATCCAGAGTCTCATGCATGCTTAGTAAATGTGCTACCACTGAGCTACATCCCCAGTCCTGGATTTAAAAAATTACAACACATAAATGCATAGAAAGCAGGAAGAGAACTGGGTCCTACCCAAGAGGGACCCTTATTGCTCTTCTGTTGTTGAAGAGAATCAGGCATCAGTGCTGGGTGAATACACTCCATTGCATTTTCCAGAGAATGGATTTAAACCATATTTCTTGTTTTCTGTTTCATTAAGTATGACAATGATACTCAATAGAAGTAGACTCTTGAGTTCTGAGTAAATCAGTAAATTTCTAAGAATCAGATTGATGCCAGAGCAAAAGAACCCTTAAATTCTGTCTGCTGCTTCCTCCCAGAGTCTAATCCTTAGGGACCTGGCAGCCCCCTGCTCATTCCCATCCGTGGCTGCAGCATGGGTTATTCAGCCACACTCCTCCTACTGGGGGCTAAGTTACTTTCAGTGGAGCCTGTATTCTGGTTTAGTAGATTTTTTTGTTTGTTTACCACCATGGAAGTGATGGCTATAATGTCTAGAGAAAGGTTTCTCAGAATGTAGGCTAGTCCTAGGATCTCCTGAATGAAAATCACTCAAAATTCCTCAGAATCTAGGATTCTGAGTTTTCACAAGTTCGTAAATATAATAAGGTTTAAAAGTCATTAATTTAGTATTCATGTTTGAAATGATTTCTAAGGTCCATTGATCGACAAAGAGAATCCTCACCTCTTGGAAGGCTTATAAAAACCAGGGGTGAATGTTCTAGACTCAACTATAGGCAGAGAGCTTTCTAAAACCCAAGCAGGTGCCCACTCCCCTGACTTTGCCCACAAATCCCCAGTAAGCATCCTGAACAAGAGGTCATTTTCTGGGATTTTCCCTACTTTTCTTTGACATTAGTTCATTGTCTTTCTTGTAACTTTTCACTTATTACCCTTGAACGTTCCCTGGCTTCTGTCTTTCTCCCTAACTGTAGAGAGCCCTAGGCTGTGTCTTGTCATTCTTTTTGTTTCGTCTAGTGTCTGGCACGGTCGGCCAGTTCAGCTTGAAGCAGACAGCCAGCACGTCTGGGCTTCTCTTCCATCGCTCACGTGCCCCTGCTGCGTTGTCACAGGGCAGGTGCCACAAGTCACATGTTGGTAGATCAGTTGTCTTCTGACTTGCTGTCTTATTTGATTGAAAGTCTTCATATCTTCAGGTAAAGATGTTCCTTCTGGAGTCACCTGTGAACACCCAAGCTTTACTCCAGAAATGGCTGCTCCCAGGTGGATTTCCTGAGGTGTGATGCACTGCCATTGAGCTGCCTACTTGACATCTCCTCTGGAACATCTGAGGAATCTCCCACCCCCCTGCCTCATGGTACCAGAGATTGAACCCAAGGGTGCTCTACCACTGAGTATCCCCAGTACTTTTTATTTTTATTTTGAGACCTGGGCTCACTAAGCTGCCCAAGCTGACCTGAGCTTGCACTCCTCCTGCCTCAGCCTCCTGAGTCACTGGGATTATAAGCATGTGCCACCATATCTTGTCTGGAGGTGTCTCTAATTCAACTGCTCCAAACAGAACTCCTTGTCCATTCTGGGGCACTCTGGGGCAGCAGAATCCCAGGCTTCTAGATGCTTAGATCCAAAATTTGGAGTATCCTTTGGTGTCACTCTTCCTCCTGTGCCCCATATCTAATCTCCAATAAATTCTGGTCACTCAGTCTCCAAAACATATCTGGAATCTGACTGCATCGCTGCACCTACTCCGACAGCACTCTGCGTTGTCCATTACTTTCTCTCTCCTGCCTCTCTATGATGGCCCCATTGGGGCCTCTTTTATTCCATTTTCTCTTCCCTAGTCTGTTCTCACTGTCAGCCAGGTTATTCTCTCAGAATTTAAGTTCGATTATGTCACTACATTTCTGAAATGCCTAAATCCACCGTCCAACACACACATACCATTTATCCCAGGATAAAAGTTCAAATCCATAATGAGGCCCTTAGTACCTGTGTGAGCTCATGCTGACTCCTCTTCTGCCTCTGTCTGCCCTGGGGACACTAGTCTCCTTGCTATTCAACCATCCTGCTGGGTTACCTCCTCCCAGGTACACTCTGCTCGCCATGTGTTTTTCTCAAACAGTTCCACAGATAACCCCCTCACTTGCTTCACTTCTTTGCTCAAAGACCATCTTCACAGTGATTTCCTCCCTCGTCACTCAATTTAAAACTTCACCATCTGACCAGGACTTGTAATCTTACCCAGTCCAAGTTTTTCCCACAACATTTGCCACATTTAACTACTGTGAAAATTACTTGTTCATCATACTTACTGGTCTTGTCTTTTCCCAACTGGAATGAAAGCTGGACAGGGAGTGCTTGTCTGTTTTGTTCACTGATATTTCCCTAGAACCTGGTTGTCAAGTATGTATTGAGAGGCAAGGAAGGAAGGAAAGAAGTCAGTCAGTCAGTCCACGTGTTCGAAGCCCTGAACATTAGAACAGACATTGTTAAATTGAAACCAAAATAAATCCATGCCGAGTGGCAGGGGTGGGGGGCAGCAGCCAATTTTAGAGAACTGGTACAGGAGGCATTTCTCACACACTGATTGTTTCTGATTGAGCTCAATTTGAGTGGTCTGCAGCGCCTGCTCACATTGATTAAATGGTTTCCTGCCTAATCAATTTTCCATCAGTTATTATCTGCCTTCTCACCTGTCAGCCATATTGAATGGTGAATGGCTTCCTCTGGCTCCTTGACAGGCTCTCGAAGGTACAAGGTTTGTGACATGAAGTCCTGAGGTAGGGTGGAAGGAGACTCTAACCTACACATAGGTTGAGCGAGCCCCCTGAAGGTGTGCCCTGGAAACCAGGCCTTCTTTGGGGTACTGGCTTACATGAGCCTGATGTGGCAGCTTCTGCTTGTAGTGTGGGGTTAGATCCAAGAGAGATGCCAATAGGGGTTGGGGATGTAACTCAGAGATAGCATGTGCTTCGCACGTGTGGGGCCCTGGATTCAATTCCCAGCACCCGAACACAACCAAACAGAGGCGAACGGGTCAAAAGCAACTTTTGATCATTGGCAATGTCCCCTGCATTACCATTCCACTAGAGTGCTGGGTGTTAGTGGGAGAATCCGGTCACTGTCAGTTTTGTGATTTGTTGTGAACATGGTCCTCCCACAGGGTGGATTAGAGGTGAGCTCATCTTCCAGTCACTCTGTCGCTCTCTCTTGGATGGGGTCCAAGTACACACATGTTGTGCTGTTTGATATCCTCGTTACCCTGGGCTGAGTTATTAAAAGCTTCTGTGGGCTCCATGAGGAAAGGGCTACCAATGAGGTTGGTTCTTCTGGGTGAAGGTGCTCATGGTTGCTTTAAAATTCGGTCACAAGTTCTTTTGCACATATTTCATTGACAGATAGGGTTTATGTTCCAATCTTGAAAGTGAGTGTGCTCTGTGACCAACAATGAATGCATCAGTAGAGGGAGGTGAAATGATGCTATATGACTTCCAAGGGTGGGACAGTAAATGTCAGTCATCTTCATCTCATTTGTGAAAAAAGTTTACCTTGGATTCCTTTTTTTGGTGGGAGTAATAGTACTGGGGTTTGAACTCAGGAGCACTTGACCACTGAGCCATATCCCCAGCCCTATTTTATATTTTATTTAGAGACAGAGTCTCATTGAGTTGCTAAGTACCTCGCTTTTGCTGAACTTGTGATCCTCCTGCCTCAGCCTCCCAAGCTGCTGGGATTACACGCGTGTGTCACTGCCCTGGCACTCTTGGATTCTTAAGACATTATGTAAAGTCTGGCTACTTGAGACTCCCTGCTAGAGAGGCCACATGGAGGCACTGCAAGTGACAGACCTATTTGAAAAAATTCATCCTTAAACCTTCCCAACCCGGCCACCAGACTAAGTGGGGAGTGAATCCTCCACCCTCAACTGCCATGTCCCCATCCCTGAGCAAAGCCTCCCCCTGCCCATCTTCCAGTCACCCTAGCCAATGCCCTAGATATCATGAAGCAGAAACATACCCCGCTATGGACTGAATTCCCAACCTAAGAATCCTTGAGCATAAATGGATGTCATTTTATGTTATTAAGTTTGGGGGTAGTTTCAAAGCTAAACATTGTTGGGGCCATGATGTATGAGAAAACACCCGCTTTGGAGAAAGTTAGGCATCAAGTCAATTGCCAACTCCTACTTGGCTAGCTCGGGGACCTTGAACAGAGTCTGATCTAGCTTTAAAGTGGGGATAATGTTACTGTATTTCAGGTTGACTCGAGGATTAAATGAGGCAACCGAAGTCCAAAGTCAAACATGTAATAGGAGTTGGGGGCGAAAAAGGCAAGCTTTTCTTTTCATCCCTTTCCTTCCACCTAAGAAAGAATCCTTAGCCACGTCTGTGTTTGAAATGCACATGTATCCAATGCATACCATGATCCCAGTGGGTCACACTGAAGTACAACTCTTGGTTTACCTGTCTCCCTGTCCTTCGGGCTCCCCGCCCTGCCCACCCCTCCCCCCATGCCTCCTGTGAGCTCCTTCTGGAACAGTGGTCCACCTCATGCTTTGAATACAGAGCTTGCTGCTCTCTCTGGGGCTTATTTTAAAAGGGACATGTTTCTTTCTTTCTCTCTCTCTCTCCTCCCTCTCTCATTCTTTAATAGGATTAGGGAGACAAGGTTATCTTTTCTTCCCCACCTTAGGCCTAGTTATCTGTCCTTGAGCACATACCCACCACAGGAAGCAGATGACATCAGAAGATCTAAGGAATGGTCATCTCCCAAATTAAGTGAATCAGAACCCCCACCACAGGGAACACCTGAACTGTAGCCTCTGAATAGCTTCTTTAGAAGCCCTGGGTTCTCCTGGGATGGGGTAAATCACAGCTTCTGGGACAGGAGTTCTCAGGGTTTCTCCTTTGCTAACAAAACACAACACTTCTTTTTCCTTTTTCTCAAAACTGTGTCCTCCTTATTAAATTGGCATCAGAAACAAGGATGGAGCTTTCAGTAACACTTCCAGCAAGGCCTGTTCCCCATTAGTTTAGAACGTAGCCCAGGGCCATTTGGATGTAGTTGATTGATAAATTTTGTAAAAGAAATGTATTAAGAAATGTCTATAAGTAGAAAGCTGAGCCTGTATGTATGACTTCATAGTGGGATAGGGGCGCATGAGCGATTGTATTTGTAAGAATTTAACCTGATTTTTTCAAGTTAGCTATCAAAGAGACCCACACTCTTGTACCCAGCTGCCTGAGGTCAAATCCGGCTCTATTCCTTATTGGCTATGATGCTAGGCAAATTGCACAGCCTCTGTGTCTACTTTTCTCCATCTCCTAAAGGGAAGACAGTAACACTACCTGAGCAGTTTGTAGTGAGGGCTAAGCATTATACACCATGCACCCATAAAAGTGCCTGGATCAGGGTCACCCTGTGCAACATGGCTCCTCAAAGTGCCGTCCGTGGGCTAGGGGACTACAACACTGACGGATGAACTTGTTAAGAGATGCAGGAATCTCAGGGTCCAACCCAGGAGGACCAAACCAGAATCCATATTCTAACAAGATTCCCAGGTAATTCATTCCTATTAAAACTTGAGAGACTGTTGTAATAAACCTGAGCTATTCTTATGGTACAGAAGAGAATTGCCATACATTTGGAAATATCTTTCCTATAAATTTTATGTACAGGATTTTACAAAATGGTATGGCCATGGAGATTAAGCCAGAGGAAAAGTAATGGCAAGGGCCATCATACAATGTGTCAGGTCAGATTTGGGTGGCTGCAGGGGGAGGGAGCAAAGACACCTAGCAATGCACTGCGCCAGAAGTGACCAATCAGACCCACTGACCCTTACATCCACCTGGTCCACCTTTACCTGGACAGAACCAACCCCTAGCCCCTTCCTCCCCATAAAGACCCTGAGCAGTCAAAGCCATGTGCAATTTTTTCCGGCTCTCCCACCCCGACTTCCACCTGGGGTGGAAGCCTGGGAGCACAAACTCTAATAAAGCTTAATTCTGCTACTTTTGTCTGACTTTGGTTCTGCCTCCCCCCCAGGGGTTTAGGGAGCTAACAATTTGGTTGGGACCTGCCCCAAGCTTACACAATGTATCCAGTGCACCCTCTTCTTCCCTCCAGGTTACGCTTTGTCCTTCAGCACTTCCTCTGTGTGGCTTGCAATACCTGGCCCACCCACTTCCTTACCAGCTGGTTCCCAGCTAACCCCAGGCCTGAAGTCTCTGCAGTCAAGTGCTGCCCATGGCTTACTCCAGGTAAAGGTGCCATCCACAGCATCCTGTGCCATGCCAAGGAAAGACGCTCCGCATTTCTCAGAGGTGTCCTTCTTTGCTTCACCTGAACTTACACCTATAATTTTATTCAAAACTAGAAACCCATTAAGAAAAAATTATTCCCTTTGTGTAAAGTGTAGACAGCTTTGCCAATTAATATTCCTGATACTCTCGTGCAAAAATAGCCATCTGTGTCTATTTGTGGACCGCTTTTCCTAGTAACACATGCCTCTGCTAACTACGTGCATTGCTGTGGTGACACTTGTTTGGACAGTTTTTGGAATGAAGAGAATCATTATAAAATGACTGCAAGCTGACTTCTCATTAAAATTTCATTAATGCCTTTCCTGAGTATGTTAGATCTGATCCCTTAAAAAACATATGGCCCTCTTATATAACCACTAATGCTGTCCACTATTTTAATACCCTGGAATGCTTTACTACTTTTCAGTTAATACCTTTTTCAGCAAGAAAAAACCAAGATAGAATGAGGGAACTGGGGAAGCATCCTAATACAGCATTTTGCATACCCCTGTCCCATTCCCATGCTCACTAACACTACAGAAACTAGCAATAAAAGCTGGAGAGACTCAGAAAAATTCCTGGGAAACCATCAGTTAGGAAATCAATGAATTCTGTATTAGAAGTCTTTTGGTCCCACAATTGTTTGACAGGTAAGGGCCACCCAGGGCTGGAAGTGTGTAACATATCTTTTCTTGTCTGCAGATTCTTGGGTGGTATGGTAGTGGGTGGCTGGGTCTTCCCCAGATGCTGCAGGACAGTCTGTGGCCAGCAGCACTGTGTCCAGAGCTCGGACCAGTTTGGAAGCCAGGGAGGCAGTGCCTGGGCAGAGCAGAGCTGGGCTCCGTTTCTGTATGGAGGGGCTCCAGGTCTTCCCTCCCCCATGAACTCTGCCTGGCCTCCTCTGCCTCACACAGCGATGGCTTCCTAAAGACCCAGTGGATGCCAGATGTGAAATGGTGTGGAACAAAAAGGAGGAAGAAGCGACAGCCCTACCCAGGCACCTGTGTTCCTGCTGCCTCCTTCTCCTGCTGTGGTTTAATGATTCCATTGTGGGCAAAGCAAGCTGGATGTCTTTATGTCCCCAAAGGGAGTCATTCAAATTTGCAAAGCCTCCATTCCAGCCCACAGGAGTCCAAAGGTTTTCAGGACAAATGATCTCTCTCAATGCAGATGTTATTGTTTTAATATAATGAAAAATGCAGTGACATCAAGGGCTTACAATAGCCCCCATCATTCATCCTTTCAAGCCCTGCAAGTATATTTAGTAAACGGATAGAGTAATCAGGAGCACAAGGCAGGCTGCTCCATTATTCAGGTTATTACAGAATCAGCGATGTTTACTTTCTTATTATAGTTTTCCAATTAGTGGGAGAGCAATGGCGATAGCCCAGCGTGGAGTCTCCAGGGAGATGCCTGAAATTTTACATGCAACTTAAAGAGATAGAAGGAGTTATCAGGGCTGCAACTTGTGCTAATCTTTCCTTTTCACCAAGGGATTAGGTAGAGAGCTGTGGATTTGTGGTTTTAATCAGAAGAGTTGCTGGAACTTTCATCATGGCCTCTAAATTATGCCCGTTGCTCCTTCCACCCCCTGAAGGAACAGGTCACCCGATCCTTCCCACAGGATTCAGGATTATCCAGGCTTTCAGGAATTGGCAGTTGTATGATCAGTTGTTTCTCACTTTGAGCTCGAAGAGCCTTTTCTTTGCCCCTGGGCCCCTCTGTCCTTCAGCTCCAGCCACCCTGGCCACCCCCACTGCTGGTGCCCACTGCCTTTCCTGTCAGTCTGTCCTTCCCTCCCTCTTATAGGGCCACATCTGCTGCACCTCTTCCCTCTCAGAACACAAGAGGTCTGTAAAAAGGACCTTCCCTTGCTTCTTAAACAACATATCATGCCAATATCTGATTATAAGAGTCATTCGTTTTTGAAAATGTTGGTAGGACAATACGATATAAACCCCATAATAATTCCATTGACCCCAAGATAATCGTTTCTCACCCTTAAGCTGTGATTTCAGATATATATCGTTGCTTTCTTCACTTTACAGTGTGTCATGAACTTTTTCTCATGTTATTAACAATTTTTCCACAGCATCACACATGCTGTTATGATTTGAATATGAAGAGTCCCCCCAAAAGCTCCTGTGTTAATGCAGAAATGTTCAGAGGTGAAATGAGTGGATGGTGAGAGCTGTATCTAATCAGTCCCTCCTAGTTTGAATGGACTGACTGGGTGGTAACTGTAGGCAGATGGCTAGAGGAGGTGGTCACTGGGGGCTTGCCCTGGAAGGGTACAGCTTCCCTGTGGCCCCTGCCCCCCTCTCCCTCTTTCTGCTTCCTGGCCACCACAAGGTCAACTGCTTTCCTCCACCCTGCCCTTTGGCCATGGTGTTCTGCCTTACCTTGGGCCCAGAGCAATGGTCTCTATGGACTGAGACTTCTGAAACCATGAGCCCCAAATAAACTTTCCTGCCTCTGAGTTCTTGTACGCATTCTGGTCATTGGGACACAAAGCTGAGTAACACACAGGGATATTTTGTTATCGTTTTAAAAAACAATTACTTTTAGTGATTTAAGTGACTTCCAATATTCCTTTCCTGTAAACTATTCAATATTGAATGTCTTTGCACATATCTATTATTATTTCCTTAAGATAAATCCTTGAAAGTGGAATTGTCCTCTACTAGGCAAGGCAGGCACCTTGGAAGCAAGCTTTTATACATATGAAGGGAAAACTGCTATCCCTTTAAAAAGATATTAATGTACCTTCAAAGTTGTTTCTCTTTTTGTTTCAACTAAGGTTCTTTGGAAAAACTTACAAGAACCAACCAAAATCCCCAAGTCATTCTGATTCATTGTTTTTAGGTGTCCTGGACTATATTTTACTCATTATCATGCTAAATTTTCTGTCCAGATGTGTTTCTGTCTGCCATTTTTTTGAACAGGTTTTTAAGACCCCTAAATGAGCATGCTCAGAAACGTGCTGGCCTCTGCATGTGATGATGACTCTTCCCTGTATGGATGGAAATGTATATGTAAAATACTATAAAATATAAATAAAATACTATTTTTATAAATATATGTAAATTATATAAATAAAAATAATTTTATATGTCTATTTATCTATTTATATGAATTTCTCTAGTAAAAGCCCCTTGCTTGCTTTCTGTGGGGAGAACTTTGCTTTGCAATTTAATTCCAGTGTTCACCTTATTTGCTGCAAGTAATGAACCTTGCTCTACTCCTTTAGTTCCTGCACTCAGAGATACAAACCCATTGCATTCAGTCACAGAATTGCTGAGTTAAAGTTTATGCATGCTTTGAAAGGTTTTTGATTCATACTTCCATTTTAACCTCCCCCAATATCATTCCAATGCCCCATGGCCCAGCAAGCAGTTATGTTCTTATGACCTCTCCCTAGGGTGAACCTTTAAGTTCCTGAAGGGTTGAAACTACACTTCCTCTTTTTGTCCCCACACATGCACACTGGAGACAAAGTCTCTTGTTCATTCCTGGCTAATTGAGACTGGGACCAGGTAAAGTGAATGAAGTACTTATACCCAGGGTTGTGAAAAGTGCTGGGTCAGGTTTGTTCTTTAAAATTTAAAGTTTTGATATTTTTTCAATGTTGATTTTTAAAATTGTGCATCAATTTTCATTTTTAAAAGATATTATGCCAGTGTGTTGGGTTGCTATAACAAAATACCCTAGACTGGTGGCTTATAAACAACAAAAATTTATTTCGTATGGTTCTGGAGGCTGAGAAGTCCAAGGTCAAAGTGGTGTTGAATTTGATGTTTATTGAGAGCCCATTTCTTCATTGACTGCTGTCTTCTCACTGTGTCTTTGTGTGGCAGACAGGGGCAAAGGAGAGCGTTCAGTCTCTTTTCTAAGGTCACTCATACTATTCAGGAGAGTGCTGCCTTCATGATCTCACCTCTGAAGGTCCCACCTCCTGATACCATTACCTTGAGGGTTAGGATTTCAATCAATTAATTTTAGAGGGAACCTTTAGTAAAATTTTGCACTAAAATGTTACTCATTTTGGTTACTGAGTTTTTAGTACCACCTTATATTTGTATCCAAAACCTTACTCTCCTCATCCTTTTCTTAGTTCTGTGGCAGCTTCAAGGTCCTCATTGCCACCTGAGATCCAGGATCTTGCTTATGTTGTCCTGTATGAGCTGACTGGCCACCCAGTTGCTGACCATGTCTCTCTGGTCCTCTTTCTGCAAGAGTAAATGTGTCCCTCTTGTAGACGCTTGTGAGAGAAACGAAGACTCCGAGGGTGAGCTCACTCTTGCCCCACACCCCTTCCCTACTGGGTATCTGATGCTTTGGGAGGAGGAGTGAACTGACTGAGGGCAGGAATGGGATGATGCTTCTTGCTTCGGGGCTTCACATGGGCAGAGGTTAAATTCTGGCCAGGAGATCAGTAACATCCCATCAACCTTTCCTCCTTCCTCTTTCTAAGCCCCACAGATGTCCTCCCTCATGGTCTCCATGTTTGAAGTTTTCATTTAGTGGTACTAATTATGATAATCATAATCATAGACACTATTTCTGAGTGCTCACTCAGACTCAAGTGAGACTCAAGTGAGTAGACTCAAGAGAACACAGACAGGAAGTGATATGGTCTTCATTAAAACTCAAGTCACTTGGCCATGGCAGAATGCCAACAAAACCATGGTTCTTGGTTTGACCTATGGCATTCAAAATCTAATTTGGCTATTTTCAGGCTAAGAGACTTTGGGCAAATGACAGAGACCTCCCTTAGCCTCAGTTTTCTCAGCTGTGAAGTGAGAGTAGTGAAAGCGCTTGGCTTACAGGTGGTGCTTTGCAAATAAAATAGCAACGTGGTGCTCAGCAATAGCAAGTGAGGATTCAGTGTTAGTGTGACAGAGGTAGTGTGGTTATCCTCCCAAGTTTGTTCTGTCTTAGATGGTACTAGAATCTTCCATTTCATCTAGGCATAGCTAACCCAAATCAAGATATCCTTACCTGCACCTGCGAGTCAGTGTAACTACCTACTGCCCATCCCAGGGCAGAAGGGACCTTGGCATCTCCTTCTTTATTGCAAAGTGTGTAGTTTGAGACCCAGAGTCCCCTGCCTCACCTGGGGGATTGTCAGAAATGTAGGATCTGAGGCTCTTCCCAGCCCTATGGAATCAGAACCTGCGTTTAAATAAGAACCCGGAAGATTCCAGGCACCCTAAAGCTGGAGAAGCACAGATCTGGCCTCATTTTCCCCTGGCCTAATTCTGCTCCTCCTAAATTCTCCCTGCTCCTCCTCTCCCAAGACACCCTACTCCCTTTCAGTGCTGCCATTTTCACTCTTTCTCCCTTTCTCTTTCTCTCTGGCACTTCATGGGGCAGAGGACTAGGAGGACTTAATGCCACCCCTTTGAAAAGTTGTCCTACCTGTAACCCAGGCTTTCAAGATGCTCCTGCATCGACTAATATTCTGTGCATCCCCACTTCACTCAGCTTAGCTCTGACATGGATAGAAAGGTGGTGGCTTGTGGGGAGCCATGTTCTGCTAGAGTAGGGGACATGCCCTTGGTAATGCCCAAAGAGGCTGTTACCAACTTTGACAGTGGGTGGGGGATTAGGCACGGAAAGGAGGTTCAGTGAGGTTAGATGAGTGATAACAGAGTGGACCCTGGACTGATGTCACTGCAGTCTGTCCCCACATCTGCTGACAGAGACCCCACAGATACTCCTGGAAAGACCCAGAATGGAATCATGTGGAGTTGTCTTTTTTAGAGTGTGCAAAGTCAAGTTGCTCTTTGCTCTATCTCTGTACATCACCTTAAAATTCAGCTTAATCAAAAGCCGCAAATGTTCATTGAGCTCTTTCTATGGGCTGAGCTGTGTGCAAGTCAAGATATGATAGTTCCTGCCTTCCCGATCACAAAAGGCTTCAAGGGAGTTGGATCTCGTATAACTTTGGTGATCTTAACAGGTTAAGGAAGAAGGAAAAGATTTAAACTTTTTTCCCCAAAACATCACTCTTCCTTTTTCATATATTCATGTCTTTTAGAAATTTGTCTCTTCCCTTTGCACTGTAAGACCCTTGACTGCTGGGATTCTGCCCACCTTGATCAGGGCTGTTCCCCCAACCCTTGGGAACGATGTCTGGCATGTGGTAGACTCTGACATGAAATATGCAGACCAACCAGTCAGGCCACTCATTTAGATCCAGCAAATACTTATTGATTTTTCCATTGTATGTCAGACCCTGTGCTGGGCCCTGAGGACACTGTGGTACAGTGACACAGATCTGGGAGGACAAACACAGAACAAGTTACTACCGAAGCTTCAGGGTTGGTGAGCACATCAAGGTGTCAGAAAGGTAATGTGCAGAGATAGGGAACACTCTGAGTGCCCCTCATGCCTTTCCCCATGTGCCTTCTGTCTGATTGCTCCTGATTTCTGCAGGATACTTATTACCTGTATGGACATTTTAATAAAATTTTTAAAAGGTATATTTTTTCAAGTACTGATTACTTTTCAGAAATGTGTTTATTTCCAAAGAAATTTCCTCATTTTATATTGTTCATAAAATGTTTTTAGATATGTTTAAGACCTAGAATATTAAAATTTTAAAAGCTGCTGGAGTAGATATTGCCAGGAGCGGTATCTAGGGAATTTACATGGCGATCCCTGAATTTCCCCTCGCAGTAAAAATGATCTTTCAAAACTAAGTTGTAAATATATTTTAATCATTTTTTTCTAGTGTCTTTTTATTCGAACAATAAACTGATAAAATTTGATGTCAATCAAATCAATTTGATTTAAATTTTATCATCTCAGAATTCACTGCAGCAGCAAGTTATATGGCAAAAATGCAAAGCTGAACAGAAAGTAGAACTTCTGGCTTTTCGGCTATAAATAGAATGAAAGAATGCTATGGTCTGGATATGAAGTGTCCCTCAAAATCTCCTTTTTTGATTCGGGAATGCTCAGAGGTGGAAAGAGTAGATTAGGAGAGTTGTAACCTAATCAATCCATCTCCGTTTGAATGGATTAATTGGGTGGTAACTGTAGGCAGGCGTGGCATGGCTAGCCGGAATGGATCACTGGGGGTGTGCCCTGGAAGGAGTCACCTTCCCTGTGGCCCCTTCCCGGCTATCTCTGTGTTTCTTGGCCACCATGAGCTTACCCCTGCCACACCCTTCTGCCATGATGTCCTGCCTCACTTGGGTTCAGAGCAATGGAGTTGGCTAACCATGGACTAAATTTCTGAAACCATGAGCTGAAATAAACTTTTCCTCTTCTAAGTTGTTTTTGTCAGGTATTTTGGTCACAGTGACAAAGAGCTGACTAACACAAAGAAAATGACTAAGTCAAAAACTAACACGCATGGTTTGATTGACAATAAAATCTTTTGTTTTTTTTTGGTACAGCTGTTTTAAAAGGATATCAAATAATTCATTCACATAGTAATTCACATATGTGCAAATGTGCACATAGGTGCACATTTGCAATCTGCACCTCATGCATTACACTTACCTTTAGTCATTTTTATTTAAATAATTACAGCCAAGTCATAGTATATTTTGTGTTGTTATAACAAAATACTTGAGGTTGGGAACTTATATTAGTCAGTTTTTCATTGCTGTGACAAAATGCCTGAGAAAAGCAATTTAAAGGAGAAAAGATTTAATTTGGTTCATGATTTCAGAGGTTTCAGTCCATACTAAGCTGTCTCCTTCTGAGGTGAGACTGAACATCATGGCAGGAGGGTGTAGCAGAAGAAAGCTATTCAGCTCATGGTAGCTAGGAAGCAGGGGAGGGGGAAGGTGCCAAGGATGAGATATAGTCCCCCAGGTCATTAGTCCCCATGGGGATTAACCCACTGATAAGGTTAGAGCCTTCATGATCCAATCACTTCCCCAAAGGAACCAAATCTTCATTCAGCATGAGCTTTTGGGGGATACTTCATATCCAAATCATAATGGTACTTTATAAAATAAAGAAATTTATTTGTCTCATGGTTCAGTGGCTGGAGGGTCTGAGCAGCATGGAAGTGGGCCTCCTGTGTCACAATGGCAGAAAAATGGAAAGAGGGCCCACTGTGTGTGCAGGTCAAGTGTTACAGCAACACATGGTGTGTGGTAACAGTGCACAGGGCAATTTCCACCCAGGGGTAAATTTTCAGTAACTTTAAGATTATGAGTGAAGATGTGTAGATTTCCCCAAAAGCTGGGAGTGACAGGCAGGGAGGGAGAACCATCTTGGGGAGGAAAGGTATGTAGAATTTTAACATAAGGTTTTTAGATTAAAGTTCTAGTTTCCTTGTCCTTCCTCTTCTCTCCTGTCTTTTATTTCTTCCTCCTATCTCAAAACCATTGCACCAAATAAATATAACCAATGACATTATGATATATGCAAACAAGTACCCCCAAACAAACAAGCAACAACCACCCAAACAAAGCTACTAAGCATGGCCAAGGATACAGGCAGCTCACAAAAGAAGGATTAACTGAGCAGGAGGCTTAGACTCCACCTTGTCAGCAAAAGCCTCCCTGAGGAGGGGGAATTATCCAGATAAATGGCAGCCACTGGTAAACCAGAGGAAGAGAATTGCAAGCAGAGGAAGCAGCATGAATGAAGAGAGAGGATGCAGGACAAGTCTCAGGGCCTGCAAGATGGTCAGAGTTGGAAGAAAATAGAGGATGAGGGGAAGGTGGGGAAAAGAGAATGGAGAGAAACTGGGAGGAGTGAGGCAGGCCAGGTTGACAGTTCCAGCAGACACAGAGGTGAGAGGAGGCTGGGGATGTGCCCAGGGCAGGACCCCGAAGAGGCTCCCAAAGGGCTGATGGCAGTGCAGAGCTCTAGGGTCACGACCGGTTAGGGCTGACACAGGGTACGCCTGCCGGAAGCCCTCCACTGAATAAGCAGCTGGAAGAACGCTGGCAGTGGTGTCCCCTGACTGTGCCAGTGCCCCTGGGAAGAACTCGGAGAGTGGAGAGGGTGGTGGAAGGGTGATTTGAGGCAGAGTTCCAGAAGTCTCCACAAATGGGCATTGCACTATAGCCTTTTAAGAAAACACTGCATTTACTTCTCATTGTTTTATTGATGCGTATTTTTAATTTCAATTAAAATAATGGGATGGAAATGTCTGAGGCCTTTCCTGGGGGAGCCCTAAGCCCTGAATTTAGTTCCATTAAGAGGGCTGTCGAGACAGGAGCTTTGTCTGCCCTCCATTGTCTCGCCCAGGCTTTCTCCAGAAATAGTTGAGTCCCAGCATCTCAATGA
>JAJEJO010003656.1:301654-398520 GCA_020662805.1 Glaucomys volans
TTTTTTTTTTTTTTTTTTTTGCTTATTGATTCATTGAGCACAAATGGGGTACAGCTATTGCTTCTCTGGTTGTACACAAAGTAGAGTCACACCATCTGTGCATTCATACATGTACACAGGGCAATGATGTCTGTCACACATTCTGTTATTATTCTTACCCCCCCACCCCTCCCTTCCCTCTATGCTATCTATCCTTCCTCCATTCTTGCCACCCTTCCCCCCTGCATTATGCATCATCATTCACTTATCAGAGACACCATTTGGCCTTCGGATTTTTGGGATTGGCTGATCTCACTTAGCATAACAGTCTCCAACATCATCCATTTATCTACAAATGCCATAATTTTATTCTTCTTTATGGCTGAATAATATTCCATTGTGTATATATACCACAGTTTCTTTATCCATTCGTCTATTGAAGGGCATCTAGGTTGGTTCCACAATCTAGCTATTGTGAATTGAGCAGCTATGAACATTGATGTGGCTGCATCACTGTAGTAATCTGATTTTAAATCTTTGGGTATAGGCCAAGGAGTGGGATAGCAGGGTCAAATGGTGGATCCATTCCAAGTTTTCTAAGGAATCTCCACACTGCTTTCCAGAGTGGCTGCACCAACTTGCACTCCCACCAGCAATGTATGAGTGTACCCTTTTCCCCACATCCTCGCCAGCACCTGTTGTTGCCTGTATTCTTAATAAAAGACATTTTAATTGGGGAACATCCACCGTGTCAAAGTGCTAGCTACTGAGGGGGAGGCAAAGAAAGGCCAGACAGTCCCAGCTTGGGGGACTGGCACGCATATGGGAGAGAGGTATGTAGGCAGACAGCCGCACTCCTGTGCAAGGAAGAAGAACTGGAGCGCCAATGGAGCTCAGTAAGGCGCTCAGGAGACGTGTAGGGAAGGAACTGGGGTCAGGAAGCTTTGTCTGTGGACTGGCCCTTGCACAGAGACTTGCAGACCAGTGCCATTCTGATAGGAGAGAAAGGGAGCCTGAGCCCAAACCCAGGGAACACCACAAGCAAAGGTTTAGAGCAGCGGGTCCAGTTACTGAAGTGTAGGGGAAGAAAAATACTCTTTTTTTCTTCAGCCTTCGTAAGTTCTTGGCTAAAGGAATCTCTGTAGCAAAAGACATATCCACAAGAGAGAAACAAACAAGCTTATTAACAAGTGCATTTCATATAAACGCAGGAGACACTGAGGGATGAGCAGTTCTCAAAGAAGTGGTTTGAATTTCAGTTTATGTAGCATCTTTAACCCTAAGCAGTCCATTTTAAGAGGAACCAGAAGACAGGAAAAGGACTTGCGTCTCCAGGAGTGGCAAGGTGTGGGCAAGGGTTGGTTGAGCTTGTTAATATAGATTCCTCTGTACCATCTCCAGACCAATAGGTCCAAGGTCATCTTCAGCTGTAGAAATGGTGGGGGGCTTTGTCTTCATAAATTAAAGTTCTGCTTTTAGGCAAATAGCAGAAGGGCAAAGAGTTTTCCTGCATCTGTTTCCTCTTAACTGCCTTCAGCTCAATCATCCTTCCTATTTGGGGAAGCATATTCTGGCCTCCTATAGAAGCACAGAGTGTGTGGTAGACCTCTGGAGGGATGCAGCTTGAGGGATAGCAGGGAGGCACTGCAATGGCTTCGTACACCACATTCAAGGTAATAATTGCCTCATGAGGCAGTGGGAAGCCACTGAAGATTGTGTGGGAAGGGAGGGACGTGGTCTGATGTGTGCTGTATAAAGACAATCTCTCTGACTCTGCAAAGGGAGGACTGGAGAGGAAAGAAGCAGAGGGTACACGCATGAGTGTCAGGGAGCAAGGGGCAGTGGGTCTGGAAGGAAAGATCAAATGCAAGTTTTAAGAGGAAGCAATGCTTATCAACCCCATCTGAAATGCAGTCTACAAAAATAAAAAATTATAATAACAACCAATCTACTCTCATCATTCCAGAAATTACAATGAACTGAGTGTAACATCAAGGAGAAGCGGAAGGAAATGCATGTGAGGCAGCCAGTTATTGTTACCCACACTGAAATCATCGTGAAGCGGGGACTGCAGGGGGTCTCATGCGGCAACTCGAAGACCTGGAGACATGCTTCCGTTTGTGATGTGATTTCCTCTGAAACGTGCTGCACATCTTGGAGGAGCAGAGATGCCAAGGAAAAGTCAAGGGGACTCCCAGGTGGGGAAGGCCAGGTAGGGAAAAAGGAGGGATTAGGATGCCCCTGGGGTTTCTAACCCATCACAAGAGGACAGTGCTGCCTCACCAGAGGCAGGGAGCTCAAGGATGGGAGAGTCCCTGGGGAGGCCAGATGTGGACGGGAGGATTCAGGCAAATGTCAACTGCAGGTCTGTTGAATTTGAGAGGCCGTATAGTGCTCGGCCTTCCCTGGAAACCCCTGATCATCCACATCAGATGTGGCAAAGACTGAGTAAAACGAAGACTGAGGAGAGGCCACTGAATATAGGATAAGGCAGTAGCTTGTGACCTTTTTATTCCTCCTTACTCCACGGGGCTGGGGATTGAACCCAGGCCTCGTCCACGCTAAGCATATGCTTCACCCTTGTTACATTCCCCAAGAAATAAAATTCTCAAATACCATGTCCCAGAAATGGAACAAACAATTCCCAGAAACCAAGGGGTGATCTTTAAATTAAGGAAGTTGGAAAGTCCCTAAAGACCTAAATGTACCATCAGGAGGGAGAGATAGCTAACTGCTAATTGCTAACATCTGCTTCTGTAGTGTGGCTTGCTTGCATTGGCTAGAAACAGTGACTGTACCACCCATCCCACTCACACGTCATTTTCCCTATAAAAACTGACAAGGAAGGAACTAGCGCATGATTCCCCTCCTCACAGCTTTTAGCTGTATGGGTGGTCATCTCTGGCCAGCTTTAATAAAGGTTTCTTTTGGCTTTATGTGAACAGCTTGGATGATCTTGTTCTTGTCAGGTATAACACCTTCAGTCCCACTACAGACCTTGAGAGGGCTGAGGCAGTAAAGTTGTGAGGGAGGAAGCTGGAACCCAGAAAGGGGTGACATTAAGCTGAATGAAGCAGAAGTAGCAGGGTTCTGGAGTCTGGGTTGCTGTGACACGCTTTCCTTGACCTCTCTAGAGTTAGGCTCCTCAATGAGGCATCCCCCTGGGGCTCCTGCTGTCCTCCTTAGGTCAGCACCACCCAACCTCAGCAAGAATCCTGCTAAAACCAAGTCCATTTAAAGAGAATCTCTCATTCTCCATATCTGATCATTCTCAGTACGTAATCCCATTTCTCATCCTCCAGCTGATACCTGATCAAGCTGGCCCTCGTCAGCAAGAATTCTGTTAGGTCAGTCTGGCAAGAACCCCCTTCCCTTCCCCTTCCCTACTAAAGAATCTCCTCTTTAGTAAGTTTCCACCTATTGGCCCACTCCCCAATTTGCCCCTTGTATTCTGAATCCAGTTCAGCTCTATACCGAGGTCACTTTTCCCCTATTACAAGAGTTCCTGAGTAAAATCTGCTTTTAACTGTTTTAACTGCTGTCAGACTCTGATTTTCTATAACAGTTGGAAAGAGTAGAGTGGGAAACGAGTGTAAGTACTCAGTGTGTGTGTGTGTGTGTGTGTGTGTGTGTGTGTGTGTGGCTGGGCAGGGAGAGGTGGGATAGATGAGGATGAATTGCTATTCATTTGACATGAGTTCCATTTACAAAGTTTGTTGAACTAAGAAAAAGCAATTTTACCTAAGAAGAGTCAACAGCAGTGATTCCATCTTGGGCTGTGGTGACCTCTCTGCGAACTGACTGACAGGTCAGAAGAAGGTTACTTGCTGAGAAGGAAAGTCCAGAGGACCACACTCAATTTTCCAAGAACAAAAGGAGCCGGTTTGAGCTGAGCTGTGCTGAACCCCGGAGCTATAGAAATAATTTAGCCTCTGGTCATAATTCCTGAGAAACAGGCTTCATACCCCACTTAAACTCCCTCATTTTTTTTCCCCTCAGAATGACACATTCTAGTTTCTACTAGAGTCTGTGATATCTGAATAGCAATTCTAAGACCCCAAATAAATGCTTTTTCTTTTCTTTTCTTTTTGTATCACAGATCACCTGAACTTTTTTGGATGACACTATCAAGAAATTTTTTTTGCCTTAGGAAATTAAAAGGCACCTAGCAGCCTAGTGTTCTTGGAACACAGTACTGGCACTTGATCACTATCAGTTGAATCCAGATGTTGGTTGCTATTCCAGTAAAACAGCAGGCAATTTAGCGAATGTTTTGGGACACAAGGAGTGCTTCCCAATGACCAGATCAAAGGATCCCCCAGTCTGGAAGCTTCTGTTGGGCTAAGACTCTTAGAGGAGGCCATGGGTTGATGCCAGGTTATCACTTCTTCATCTGGACAGGGACAAAAGGAAGTGTGTGTGTGTGTGTGTGTGTGTGTGTGTGTGTGTGTTTTAAAAGTCACCTGCCTGGCACCAGGACAAAAACCCATGGGGCTTCAGGGGTGAGAGTAGAATACAGTGCTCACCAAGGGATCCCAGAACTCACTCAGCACCGCCCCTCAGCTGCTCCCTCCCAGCCCAGCCCGCCACAGAAAAAATCCTCCTAATTCCATTTTACCTCTCCAACCTGCTGTGCTTATTAGTTCCCTGACTCCCATTCACCCAATTGTTTAGAACAACTGAATCAAGCTGACATTTTGGTAATAAACTCTAGGCAAAGCCGAGTTTTCAGATTTGGTGTCTCTTTCCCTAATGTGGTTTTCATTGATCCGGAGAGTTGCTGGAACATTGGTGGCTTTTTTACAATTCCTGGCAGAAATTTAAACATTCTCCTGGGTGAGTGTGCAAGCAAATGCTCTGTGTACAAAGATGGTTCAGATGTCTTCAGCCAGAGCCCGGGAAGCACAAATGAACGGGCTGGGGGATGGGGCATGTGAAATGGAAATGTTTTGTAATTTCAGAGCAACCAAACAAAATAGATCCTTCAGATGGTTTTATTTTCTGTGGCAAATGTAGTCTTGGGCCTAATATCTCCTCCTCTTCCTGAACCTATGTCTATAGCCTTTTGCATTATCTCTCCACTCGCAGAAAATAGGATTTCTCACCTATAGATGGAGAATAGAGAAGAGGCTGGCCTAAACATTAGGTAGAAATTACTTGTCAAGTTTGATCAATTCAGAGAAAAATCCAAATCCCCTCTGAAAACACACAGTTGATACTTGGAGATTAGTGGGGATGTCCTTATAGATCCATTGTTTGGCTAAATTGTCCGCATATGCAGCCTGTTTGCTAAATGAGTGATACATTTGCATCTAAATGGTCCATAAATAATTTGATTCTTCTCCAGACAGTGCAATAAACAAGCCCCCTCCTCCTGTTTGATGTGGGAGATGTGGAGTGTGGACTCCTCTGTTATTGCTTTGACTGCTATTATTTGACGGGGGAAGGAGTACATGAATCTATTAGCAAGAACCAATCTCCATTATGAGCTGAGATTTGAGTGAGCCAGCAGAGGAATCTTTGATCATATTCAGCTTTTGGCCTCCAGCTCTCAGGGCAAAAAATTTTTTAAAATAGTAAGAAATAAGAGGCCAAGCTTGGACAGGATGCCCACCCCCACTCTGTGCTGCTTTAGCAATCTTGCTCGGTGTGTTGGGGATGGTGTGAAGTGTTAATTACCATCTGCACTGCTTTTCACGAGAGCATTGATTACCTGTTCCTGCCGTCCAGCACACATGTGGATGCCAGAGGCCAGGGTCTACAGGGGTGGTCCCTTCAATGCCCCAGGGGCATTAGCTACTAAGTGGCTGCAGCCACGTATGAGAATCACTCAGCTCGCTCCTTCCAGGTCCTGACACATGAGTTCTAGCTCTTCATTTGGAATAGTGGAGACGGTGAAGACTGAACGAAGGCATGGACGGTTGCTAGTTTCCATTCACGCTTACATGATGCCCTGTTACGTCAAGACTGACTTTTTATAGCTTCCTTTCATGAGATTTGTGATATTCGATTCCTTTAAAAGGCTCCAGTGGGATGGTGTGCCTTGATTTAAGAAAGTTCAATATACTAAATTCAGTTTCACATGAAAGAAACACAGAAGGATGGTTATTCACTTTGCGAAAGGATTCATGGTGGGAATCTTAAAGTGATGAATATTATATGTGGCACTTAAGCGTGTGATTTAGTTCATTGTTCCAGGACTGTGTCTGTGGGGCGGAATTCTGCCTAGTTAAAGGGCTTTAGTGCTTTTGTCTTCAGATTAGTCAACCATTGTTCCCTGCCCACAGGAACACAAGGACAGTGAAGAAGTTAGGGTTTATCTCCAGGGAAGAAGCTGCTAAGCCTTTGTGCTGTTCCTGAAGTTCCAAGTCTGTGGCTCTTTACAATGGTCCATGGAGCACATTGGCTCATTTTACCTGGATTCTGATCCCCTTTGAGTTTGCTTTCCTGAGCGATGCAGCAGGAAAGCCAAGACCTACCTTCCCCCATTTCCCCGGCATCTGGGACTTCTCCAGTGATTTAGGGATTTGACCTGCTGTCAAGCTTGATGGCAGGCATCACTGGCTTCTCTCACAGCAGAGGCAGGGCTTCTGACCCTAGTGTCCAGTCCCTGGCATCACAATGCCAAGCACCAGAAGGCAACAGCAGTGGGATATTTGTTAGAAGAGCTCTGTGAGGTAGCTGGGTGTTCTCTCTATGTGCACTGTCCCCTGGCTGAGTGACTCTCTAACCTTCCTATGAATGGCCCATTCTTTTCTGATTGAACTAGCTAATGTAGATTTTGTTGTCTGCAACCAAAAACCTTGACTGGTATGCCTTCCTCTCCCTGTGTGTCCTGGGGGCTCACACCTGGGGCTTCCGTGTCCAGCTGTGCGACCAACGCACAGCACAACCCAGAGTACGGCATTCGCACAGGCTGAACAGCCTTGCCCAGGGAATGACTGCGCTGCTGAAAGGTCGTTGTCTTCTCTAAGCTCTAAGCTCCCACTGCCTCAGCGTGGGCCTCACTCTACAGCCTGTGCTGTCCGGCCAGCCAAGTGTGAAGAGACAATTTTCTACAACGATTATAACTCTTTCAGACCACAGAACCTTCTCCAAAAGATTAGAGCTCTTTTATTTAGGCTTTAGTTTCTTCTGTCCAAACACTTAGAACAAAATTTTCCATGGGTGGGGTGTATTAATCATGGATTTCATTCTCCATAAATGAAAAATAAGTAATGAAATTTGGACATCTCTGGGCTTTGCAGATCTGGGGGACATACTGTCCCACCTAGGGTAATCTAATTTCTAGATATATCAGACAACTTACCTGAGAACACACTTTTGATATGCAATCTAACCAAACCTTAGTTCATACCTTACCCCTTTAATTAAGTTCTTATAGTCTAGGCATTATCCCTGTCCTACATCCCCCCACGTACAACTGGAGGTCAGCCCTATAGCCTAGAGATTCCCCCCAGAATTCTTCAAACTAGCCTATTCTGCACCTACTCAGCTGCTTACTCTGCCTCCCCCAGTCCTTCTGTGAAAGCAAAAATGAAATTTTTTGCCCAGGCTTCCCTCATCCCTCTGCCTCCTGATGGACCCCGGTACATGCATGCGTGGTTGTCCATGGCATGGCATGTCCCCTCCTACTGGGGATATAGGAGTAAGCCTTTCTTTAAAGGCAGCTGTGTCCATGCCTGACATCTTACCATCCTCAATTCAAACAAATCCTGGGCACATCTTAAAACACCGAGAAAGAAAATATTTGAGCAGAACCATGCAGCATCTTATTCCAAAGACTATCTCTTGTGATGAACTGGATTTCCTAAGGCAGAGTCCTGGCATTTTAACTCCCTTCCGCCTCAGGAACATACCTGCAGGACTCCCCGTCAATACACTCCCTTCACTGTTAGAGTGACGACTTCATCCTGGTGTTAGGGTCAGGTCACTGACCATCAGATTACAGGCCCTATTCATCATTTGTTTCAGGAGCTATCATACTAGTAAGGACCTGCTCAGTTCCTGTAGAATCTTGGAGGTGAATACATGGAGTAAGAATACGATTCCATCAGGGTTCTCACTTCATTCTTATATTTAGGAAGGAAAGCTCAGAATACCTGTATAGCTTATGGTTACTCTACCAAGTCCCTAAACAATTATGAAATTGCAGAGTGATAAAAGCCCTAAACATTACCTCATTAAGATATTTCCTCTCTTATTCCTCACTCTTCTCTTCACTCTTCTCCTTCACTCTTATCCTCACTCTTCTCACTGTCTGTTCATCTAGCCTTCTTTCACTTGAATAAATTCCTTCTACCACTTCTAACAAGCAATCATCTTCTTGTATCTGGATGTCAGCTGTTGTGTGTTCTAGAGTAGAAGTTGACAAAATTCATCTCATGGGACAAATTCAGCTTACTTCCTATTTTTATAAATAAAGTTTTATTGGAACACAGCCACAACTGTTCATTTACATATTGTCAAAGGTTGCTTTCATATCACAATGGCAGAACTGAAGAGTTGTGATAGAGGCCAGGTAGTCTGCAAAAGCCAAACATTTATTATCAGATCCTTTACAGAAAAAGTTTGTGGACCCCTGTTTCAGTGGATAAAATGGACCGGTAGTCTGGGGACATTATTTACATGTTCTTCAGGGACCACCTCAAGTTCTTTGTCTTGGATGAATCATTCTTTAACCAAAAGAGCTGCTACCAAGCTCCCCTTCAAACCATACAAGTTAAAATCTTCCATTAACTCTTCTTTGTATTAGTTTGCATTTTGCTGTTGGGACACAATCATACATGGATCACTTGTGTTTCCACATGTCTAATCATGAATGGCCAATTGTTCCAGAATTCTTTTTTGAAACGTGTATATAAGCACGGCAACAGTGACTCCCTCTGGACCAATGAATTTACTTCGCTGGATGGTAAATATAGATGCCTCCTCAGAGAGGCTTGCTTACATTTCAGGGTAACAAAATGTTTTCCCTCTCTCTAGAGGGGAGGATGGGTAGGTTTGCTAGTAGTCTTATACAAAAGAAGAATTCCTGTCCTAGTCCCTGGTTCTTTTCCTTTAATGCACATCTTATGTGTTGCAGGCAACACCCAGCCCCGGGAGCATTATTTTCCTTTTGAAATTGGGGCTCAGGGAACCTGCACAAAAATGTTCCTATTGCTGCAAATAGTTAGCTGTCAATTACATTTGGGCTTAGTGTCTGCTTATGGGTCAAATCTGCAGAAGCAAACAGCCAGCCCAATAGCTGCTACTGGAACAGGTGGGCCACTCCATAGTTGCTTAATGCAAGTTTAAGTGCAATTGTTTAGTCTCAAGCACACTGAGAAGTTGCTTGAGGGCAGAGACTAGATCTTTCCTTCCCTTTGGATGCTCCAGCACACCCAGTATATAATAGGCATTCAATAATGTTTAGTCACTCAGTCATACTTCTGCTCTTCAGTGCTCTTCTCCATGGAACACAAAGACTTTGGATTATTTTCTAAATTGATGGCTTCTGCCCAAGTGCTGATGTTATCTGAGACTCTGGGGTCCACACCCACACTGGTCTGTTAAGATGACTGGTCTTGACAAGCTCCATCCCAAGGCTGCTCAACCAGTAAACAGGCCCATGACCTAATGGACTTGTGGCCAGAGGCAACAGGCCACACAGTAGGCTCCCCAGAGAATAAGTTTGCCCGGAGGAATTGTCCCTCCTGCTCCCTCAAAAAAGTGAATGCATTTAATGGATTCTTCCTAGTTTTGCCAGATTTAGCAAATAAAAAACACAGGATACCCAGTTAAATTTGAATTTGATATAAATATTATTTTACTATAAATATATCCCAAATATTGCCTAGGATATATGTATACTAAATTTTGTTGTTGTTGTTGTTTATTTGAAATTCAAATTAACTGGGTATCCAGTATCTCATTAAGCAGGCCTATTCTTTGCCCTTTTAGATGAAAAGCCTATGCTCCACCTGAGCTTCATCCTCTAAACTCCCTCCAGGAATGAGTGTTTTACTCTTTTTTCCTTAGAGCATCCTTCCTGGGTTGGTGAAGCTGAGAAGCTGGATGTTTAGGGAATGCACACACCTTTCAGGAGACTTCCACTGAGTTTTGCTGATTGGCCTAGATTTTGTTGTTGTTTTCAGCAAGTGGGGCCATGAGGTAGGCAGTGGTTTGCCTTCGAATAACTTGGACACATTGCAATGTTTCGAGGCACTTGATTTCTGGCTTGATTATGTTTTATTTTTTAAATCTATAATTCTCAGAATTGCCTGTTATGAAAGCAAATGAAGTCACGAAGGCTAAAGCTTTCTTAAGTGGAGTAGGGAGACCACAAGAAGAATTGCACTCAAACCTGCCAAAGGTTAAACCACACAATGCTCCAATACCCTTAAACAGGTGAAGTCTGATAACTGCTGACCTTCAACATCTCTCAGCCAGAAGTACCCCAATTAACAAACCAATCAGAACAGGTTTGTGATTTAGAATTTCTGTCCAGCTAATGAATTGCCCCTGAAAACAGCTTTTGTGCAAATACTGTTAAAGAAACCTCTCTTACACTTGCCCCATGGGACACTGCTCAGAGTACCCTGATTTGGTGTACTAGAATTGCAATTCTTTGTTTCTCAAATGAATGCTATTTCCTTTGACCTCTATGTCAATCTTTTTTAAAGTTAACACTGTAAAGTCTGATCTAAAAATCAAGAAATGTCTACCCCTCGTGTATTACTGGAAATAGAATTGAAACTAAGGAAGAGACAGAATGGAAGATTCAATTACCTTCTAGCTGGGTGGTAATCAAAGCCCCCAACTTTGATACTTAATAGATGCTTTTCCCGCTGGCCCTTGCGGAGCAAGTGCAGAGTCTGTCTTGTCTACCCCTGGGCTAATAGGGAACCAGTTCAGCATTTTCCTTCTTTCTCACGCGGCAGGGAAGGCTTACAGGGGGCTTAGATCAGAGCTGCGGGAGAATGAGATCTGATAATTCACTTTCCCCAGGAAGGTCGTGAAATGGTGACCCCTGCTCAGGCAGCCAGGGGAGACCTGCAGGATGAATAAAAGCCTCTCAAGGGATTTGCTAGGCGATTCCTTGTCAGGGCTGGGGGCAGAGATTTAAATATGAATTAGGGCCAGGCAGGATGGTTTACTTCATGCTCAAAGGTAGATTTACAGGGTTGCAGGTCCTTTATCAGCACCAGGATATGGGGATTTTCACTGTGACACTAGGGACTGTTCCACACTGGGCTGGTTCATCCGTCATGGCTGAGGAGCTTCAATATCCCCATCTGCCTGTCAGTCCCCCTTTTTACTCTTCTGTCCCCCTGCCTTCTGCTAACATCCCTAGATGGCAGAACAGAGTTCCTTCTCACGCTGGGTTACAGAAGACTCCTACCTAATACTCCTTTGTGCTCTTTTTAGACTCTATTTAATTTTTTCTTGCTTCTCCACTGAACTCAACCATGGCCATTTCCAGTCACCTCTCTCCTGCTTTCCTCCCTCTTAAAGAAGTACCAGCTCTCTTCCTCAGGTGACTTTACCTGCTTCTTTGTCTTCTGTGACCTGTTTTCTCACCAGACCCCTGGCTCTGGATGTGAGTACCTGATGTTCAGTCAAATAGCCCCAGCAGAATCCCATGGGGGAAGAGAGTTGAAAATCAGAATCCTGGGCTTCACTCTGAACCCCTGAATTGGAATCTCTGGTTCTGGGGTTCAAAAACTGGGTTCAACAGGTAATTCTTAAGCACATTGAAGTTTGGGAACCAAAATTCTGGATCCCAAGATGGGATGAGGCAGGGCCTCCCTCTCTCTGCAGGGCTTCTGGAGGACCACATTCTCCCTTCTTTCAGGGGAGTCTATCTCTAGCACTGAACAGCATTAGTGTGGAATTTTGAGGTAAAGGGCAAATAATCTAGCCACTGTGAGGTGCAGAGTGGTCCCCAGAGAGGACATGACCTGAAAAATGCCCGGCTCGTGAATATTCATGATGTCCATGCGGTCAGTTTTGATCACTCAAATCAATTCAAGGCACTTTCTCTAAGCCTTTGTGAGAGCAGGAAACCGGTTCAGGGAGTAAGGAGGAAGGGAAGAAGATTGAGGTTAAAATGAATTGACAGGCAATAGGATTAGAACTCTTGCTCAATTCTGATCTTGCAAGTAACTAACAGTGGCCTGAAATTAAAGAATTAAACCATGAAGGCGTCTTTGACAACTGATCTGATAGGCCCAGAAGTAAATTTCAGGGACGGCGTGGTTAGGCAGAGGCAGGGGACAGCCAAGATAACGGACTTGGGAGGCCAGGAAAGGCAGTGAAGCAGGGCTTTCTGTACAACGCAGGGAGAAGGGCTTTGGTCCCTCTTCTTGGGGCAGCACTAGATGCTGAAATAGGACTAGAGGCAAATTAGTTGCCAGGACTTCTGTTTACCTCTGGTGGTACTTTATTCTGTACATCCTATTAGGGCTTTTAAAATGGAGGCAAAAATGAAGGAGGGGGAAAGATGATGAAACCTCAGTCAAGTGTGGCAGCTGGAGAATCTCTGCTAATGGCACTTCCTTCACACATGCTTACTAGTGTGTGTGTGTGTTTTTTGGGAGGGACCACCAACAACAAAACAACTCCAAAGGGTTCAAGGAAACAATATCAAATGCAATTTAATGACATTTTCCATGGGAGACAGGGTAGAGATAAAGTAGCACTCTAAGTTTGCTGCTGCTTCTTTAACATTAGAAAGCCTAGAAAATTCTATATACATCAGTTTCAGTATAAGTAAAATGCCTCTCAGTTTCCTTTCTCTTTCTTATCTCCATACCTTAAACCAAGGTTAAAAGGATACAGAATGTTTATAGTATAATCAAGGTGAAATATTTTCACAGGATTGGAAAAGACAAACTCCAACCCATGTAGATAACTTACAGGATGACCTGATGTTGGAGGAAATCAATGCTTATCTACAAAAGAACTCTGGGATCTCTTTTCAGTGAGGTTTTTCTTCAGCTGGCCATCCTCCAGGTTAACACAATGGAGAGCTAACCAGCTGTTAGAGCAAATCTTCAGAACAAATGATCTGAAATTTGACAATCTGACTAGGAGATTCCACTTGATACAATTTGGAACTGAATGTCAATCAAAGTCTAATTCTTTGATGCCCAGTCTTTGATATCCCCCCTCCCCCACCGTAAACTGGCTCCGGGTAGAACTTCAGGGAGCCTCACTTCTGCCATCCCTTACATAGAAATTACTGGGATCAGAGTCACTGATTCACCCTTGACTTTGGAGATGTGCCAGTTTCCAGGGGCTTAGCCCACTCTGTCCCATGAGTTTTGCCTTAGTGGGAACCATATACCTTTGCAGGGTCCTTTTTGGGTTGCAATGAACTGAAGTAGCCAAAGCAGGAAAGGAAGATGGTGGGCTCCATTCTCCATGTGACATCTCTTGACTGACTACTGTTTCTGTTCCTCAGATTTCTTCTACATATAACAGTGTCCTAGTTTCATGGAAACACATTTTATGTGATGTTTGAAACTACTGCTTACTGTATCTTTTCAGATTTTGGGTAGTTTTAATCTCTAACTTCAAAACAGAACATTTCTTTAGATTAGATTTTGACACATGTATAAGGTTGTAGAAGTAGGGAAGGGGACCAGAGTGATAGGAGATTCATAATTTGTGGAACTTGGTTTTGCTTTTGGGTTGGAATTGCTCACAGGCTAGTTTTATGGGCCATGATTCTCCATGAAAGCCATCAAATAGGACTTTGTGTACTCACAGAGATAGAGAGGGATCCAAGTAGGGGGAGGAGGGTGCCCTTTGGCAAAGAATGCTCTTGTAGCTGCTTACAAGCCTCAGAATCTCTTCTCCAGTGGTTGTGCTGTCTGAAAATTTGTTCTGTGACTGTCATCTCTGCCTCTATCAATATGGCCACCAAGTTCTTGCTTTCTCCCAAAGTCCCCTGTCTACAATAGTCCTACCTTATGGTGTGCCTCAGCAATGTCTAGGTAATGGTGTGCTGGTAAATGTTAAGCAACTGGATTCTTGGGGAGATAAGGGGGAACCTCTGGCTTTCATTTGCTAACTTCCATGATGCAAATTCTCTTACCATGGCTAATTTCGAGTTATCACCATGAAGTCACTAACTAAGGAGTTGCAAGATGAGCTGCAGCACATCATTGACTAGCATGTTCATCTTTCAGATCTAACTGATGCAAACAACCTCAGGAAAACAGAAAGCAAAGAGTGATGAAATAATTAGGAAGTGATGAGATTGGGTACTTATTACCTTTGCATTAAATATAATTTATTTAGTTGAAAATTTATGCAATTTAATTTTTCAGAATGGTGATACTTAATAATCAGCTTGCAAAATTGCTAAGAATTTAACAACTACAATACAGGGCAGCTCTGGTGTACCACTGTGTTTTAGGTTGGAAAAAAAGGAAGAAAAATAGACATGAAAGAGCACATTTAGTACTAAATACTAAAAGGCTCCTATGCCATTCAGACATAATGACTGGGTCCTTCTGAGCCTTGGGTCATGAGTTCATAGAAATGACATGGTCGATGTTGGTCAGACGCCTGGACTGGGGAGACAGACATGTAGCTTGTTTCTCAACTATAAAGTCGGTATAATAATAGTATCTGTTCCATAAAATTGTTAGGGAGATTATATGAGATGATATATTCAAAGTACTTAGCTCAATGGGTAGTTAACTCTCCATAAATGGTAGTCATGCGTGCTGCTATGACTTCTATCTGGATCCATTTCTAAAAGTCCATAGCATCTGCAGGTAAAGTGGTTCATGTGGAGACTGATTGTTAAAAACAATCTTCCTGTGTGGCCTAACATCCATGTCACCAATAATCATTCATGTTGGCTCAAGGGGGGTGGGATGCTCTTCTCTCCATACCTACAGAAAAAGCTGTTCTCACAGATGTGATTCAAATATAGTAGTTTCTCACCATTAAGTGCTGTTGTCTCTCTAGGTCTCCTTAGAATATAAATGTTCCAGAGGATGTCAGGAGGTCTAGTACCTCAGTGTAAATGAGAAAACCAGAACCTAGGGCTGTGCAGGGGTTCTTGAGAATCTAAGAAGCCTGGCAGTGGGTGGAGGGAGACAAGAAAGGGCAGTGAAGCCTCCATATGCCTATTCTCATACTACCTCTCTGGGGCCATCCTATTCCCAGGTTGACCAGATGCCCCTAAAAGCAAATCCACTCTAGTTTTCCTCTTCCTGTTTCCAACTATCCCGGGATGAAGACCCAGTTGATTCTCAGGCCCACCATCCACTGCTGATGTGGGAACATTGCTGAACATTTTGGGCAGTCTTCTTATTTTGAGAACCATTAAGTGTGCAGTTGGTTGATTTGAGTTCTTCCTGTGGTCTGATCACGCAGTGTGTGACCTAGAGAAGGTCATGTCCTGCCTGGGGATTTTTTCTTTTTTCTTTTTGCGGTGCTGGGGATTGAACTCAGGGCCTTGTGCTTGCGAGGCAAGCCCTCTACCAACTGAGCTATATCCCCAGCCCTTGTCTGGGAATTTTTATTTTATTTTTTAGTACATTGACGATACTGATGAGGATTAACCTGAGACTCAAATGAGAGAGAGCCCTTGAGGAGCAATAAAGCTCACACACTTTTTGGATATCATTTTCTATTTCTTATTTGTTTTTCGTCTACTCCTTTTTCTTTAATTCCTCACATGTGGATATGGAGAGAAAGGCCTCCTTGGGAGTACCATAGATGGAAGAAAATAGCACATACCCTCCTCATTATTCTAAGGATTTCTAGGAACCAACATGCAAGATGCTATCCAGGATCACTTACTCATAACACAATCTTGTGTGCCATAATAATGACCTGAGTTATTCTCAGGTTGGCTCAGATGACTTGGCACAAGAAGGCAAAGGTGATGTCTTCAGGAGCCCTGAGGCCCTGTGAATATTAGTTGTATTCTTCTTGAGGTTTGTTTGTTTATCTGGGGCACCTGTGATGCTACACAAATGTTTTCAAAATGGTTGAATATCAGAAGCCAGGAGAGGAACGGTGGCTCCTACACATATCAGACTTACAGTCAAGCAAGTCATGGATCACAGAAAGGGACTGGAGACTAAGCAAGGAGTCAGACAGGCCTATTTCTTCTAGCACTGACCAACCAGCCTCAGGTCATTCCTGGACCATTCTTGTGGGTGGAGGTAGGAAGCTAGTGCCCTGGGGGAGCATGTCCTATAGCTCTGAGAGCAAGCAGGATGCAACCCTTTCCTTGAAACAGTATAACTTGCTTTTTGCTCAGTCTGCAACCGAAGTTTGTTGTCCACTCAGGGCTCTGAAAGAATGAAATCTCAGCCCCAGGGCTCCAACAATTATTGTGTGACTCAAGAGGATTGTGTTATCAAACCTTCCAAAGACTGGCACCTCTTTCTGGTACTTGGGGTGTTGGTTGGCAGCAAAAGTGACTGGAGAATTACTCTGTTGTTTAGGGGGAGGGTGTTGTGTTTCAGGATGAATTATTTTTGATGAAGATAGCTGATGGGCAGCCAGGGCAATCTGCCTGAAACTAAGCACTCACTTGGAGGCCTGCCAGGATCCAGCTGAGGTAGGGAATGGGTTGGTGAAAAGCCCATATGGCCCCCAGTGACCACTTCCTGGGATTTGGGTGTAATGCTTCCCCAGTGCCTAAAGTGTGACAGAGGAGAGGAGCACACACAACCGAAAGGAGGCAGGAAAGATCCCAGTGGAAAGGCTTAAAGGTGTCCAACTTAGATGGAAAGACAAATTTGACTAAACACACTTACTCTCTTCAAAAGCACGAGGAATTTTTCACAAGAAGGTGCTACTATTCTGACAACCGGATTCAAGAAAGCAGCCTATGCAGAGGTAAGATGGATTTCCATTGCTTTTTCATTCATACCATGTTGAAGGTGGACCTGACCAATGGTTATGATTATGTGTTAAATGGGGCTTTCAGAGCTTTTTAGAAAGCAAGGAAAGGAACGAGAGACCCCAGTGCATGAATTTTGGGGCCAACTGTCTGGGTCCAAAGTCCTGGGCATGGCCCTCTGTGTTCTTGATGTTTGATGCTGTTATGGTTTGGATGAGGTGTCCCCCAAAGCTCACATGTGAGACAATTCAAGGAAGTTCAGAGGAGAAATGATTGGGTTACAAGAGTTTAATTCAATCAGTGGATCAATCCTCTAATGGGATTAACTGAGTGGTGACTGAAGGCAGGTACGGTGTGGCTGGAGGAGGTGGGGTATGGGGGTGTGACTTGGGGGCATATATTTTGTATCTGGCAAGTGGAGTCTCTCTCTCTGTTTTCTGATAATCATGTGAGTGGCCTCCCTCTGCCACACTGTTCTGCCATGATGTTCGGCCTCATCTCAAGCCCTGAGGAATGGAGCCTACTGTCTATGGACTGAAACTTCTGAAACCATGAGCCCCCAAATAAATTTTCCTCCTCTACAATTGTGTTGGTCAGGTCTTTTAGTCATAGCAGCGAAAAAGCTCACTAAAACACATACCAAGTAATGGTTCTGCTTTAGAAGTATCTAGAACTAAGCAGTCCTTTGCCTGATTATGTAAAAGGATGTCAATCTAGTAAGAGGAAGGATGGATTTTATAACTTGATTATAAAACTCCCTGAGGAGGGAGCACCATCCCAGAGGTGAGAGATAAATTCTATGTTTTCTTTTTTCTGCTGCTTCTCCTCACCTGTACCTGGCCTGTCCTTGTCTACCACTTTCTCAACAGAAGGCAAAGCGGTTTTTGACAAAGCACCAAGAACTTGAAAACTTTGATTCCAGAGCAAAAAAGGATGGCATGTCCTGGGAATGAGGCCACAGGAGCTTGAAGAGAGAGGACTCAGCATCTGACCACTGTCCCCAGCCCCAGGTGGATGCAGAGAACTCATGGCCTAAGAGCACCTCCAGCTCAGTCCTCTGCCTGCAGAGAGACAATGTCCCCTTATGTTCATGTAGCTTAGCTTTGACCCTAAGGTTCCTGGGAAGTTGTCATTTGTGTCAGCAGATCTATCACTGAGCCGGCCAGGTCCCCTCCCCAAACCTCCTCCCCTCCCACACGGCATATTTAACTCCCTCTGAAATAGACTGAAAAAAGAAGGAAGAAACTATATGGACACTAAATCTTTCAACCCCAACAGCCTGCTCCTTTCAGAAGCAGTGGAGAAAGGAACTGGGGTGGCAGGAAATAACTATTCGGATCGAATCTTATGAACATTCTATATAACTATGTCAACAAAACAGGACATACATCACGGCCAAGATCTGGAATCACAGGATGTTTACATGATATTAATGCCTGTGGCAGACAAATACCAAATACCACCAAGTACCTGAGACAAAAAAAAAAAAAAAAGAAGAAGAAAGGAAGGAAGGAAGGAGAAGAATAAAAAGGAGTCTGGTGTCCTGACATCCAGAGGTCTGAGGCTCACAGGCCCTGTGTGAACGTCCAGTGGCTCCTGGCCTCACATCTCAGCTTCTGCGGAGTGGACTTCTGTCGCAGTGATAGCGATTCCGATGGCAAGGCTGCCATTGTCAGAGAAGAGCTGGGCCAGGGAGGTGTTGAGGACGAGGCAGTCCCCATCTGTGATGACCGAGTCCACACACTCAAGGACAGACCGGGGGGTGGCCTCCCATTTGAGACGCCGATGATTTCTGTTGAGCTCCAGGCGATAGGTGAAGCTGTCGGCCTGGGTCGGGGTCCCGATCAGCATCATGGTGGCAAAGAACTGGGGGTGCCCTTCATGCCTCTCCTGCTTCCTAAGCACCAGCAGAAAGTGGTGGCCGAGGCAGGAGTGCATGATGATCCAATCAGCTGGCGCCGGCAGGTGCATGTCTGTGGCCAGGAAGACTATTTCCGCTCCCTGAAGGATGTCAACCCTGTGGGTCTGCCGCAGATGGGGCACGACCACCTCCAGGTGGCCTTCCCACTGGCAGGAGAACAAGGGGCACATGCATGGCGTCACCTGGTCGGCGTGCAGCCCTGCCTCCTGGTGGTGGAGGTGGTGGGGGCGGGCGTGGGGGCGCAGGTGGTGGTGGTGGCGGTGGTGGCGGTGGTGGTGGGGGAGACGGTGAGGGTGGAAGCTGCCTTGGTCCGCAGTGCTCTGAGTGATGGCGCGTCTACTGGACACATACTAGAAGGAAAGAAAATAGTGTTAGTGGGGCATGAGTCCTGTCTCTGTCCCTGGCTGTGACTCCCCTGGTGACCAACACGTTAAAAGCAGAGTGTTGGGCTGGGATTGTGGCTCGGTGGCAGAGCGCTTGCCTACCAAGTGTGAGGCACTGGGTTTGATCCTCAGCACCGCATAAAAATAAATAAATAAATAAAGGGATTGTGTCCACCTACAACAACAACAAAAAAATTTTAAAAAAGAAAAAGAAAATAAAAAGCAGATGGTCCAGTGCCAGAAGAGAAAGGTTCATTTCTTTTAAAAAATGAGGGAAATTGCAGGTGCCTGGGGAGATGGCAGGTTAAGATCCCAGAAAGTCGGGCCAAGAAAATGCAATATTTATGTCTTTCTGATTCTTTAATAAGATATCCAAGCAAATAGCAAACAGGCAATTTTCCCCCTCAAATAACATTGTACTATGATGGTCATCAATCACGAAGAACAGCCCCCCCCCTCCGTTGGTTGTTTTTTTTTTTGCTTGTTTGATCCTGCTGGTGTTTTTGTGCAGACAATGAAAGTCAATGGATTTTTTTTTTTTCCTATTTCATCATTGCTTATTTTTAGAACAAAATTTCAGTAATACCTATTTGTCCTTCCAGGGTTATCAGGGGTCATACTGCTTTGGGTACCCTTTTCCCAGGTCCTAAGGCAACTGGATGCATAGGCAATTGTGTGCAGTTAGACCCCAGTCGCCAGGGAGGAAGCCCACCAGTGACTTCTGGCACTGTCCCCTCCATGGACGTCTCTACCCTGTTCCTGTCTCTCTGCTCCAGAGCAACTTCCCGGGGGCGCAGCTCGAGGCAGCTCCACAGTGACAGTCTCCTGAACTTTTGTTCTTCAGGGCACACAAATGCCCTTAATAACAGCAGGACCAGTTAGGATCAGTGGTGGCACCTTCTGATCAGTATCCGTAAGCATGTAATGAGCACCTGCAGTGGCGAGGCCTTGCAGGTATTAGCAATACAGCTGTGAGCAAAATAGACACTGTCTCTTGTGTGGGTGGTGCAGACATTAATATGTTTATAACTAATTACACTTTTGACAGGAATCCTCCTTGTGACATGAGGACTATGATTCATATTTTTCAGTTGAAGAGACAGGCTTCAGTGTTCATGCCTGAGTTTCCAAAGCCAGTAAGCCATAGACTGGGATTCATTATCACACCTCCCGACTGAACAGAGCACACACCCTACCCCGGTTCTGCCTGCCTTCAGCTCCCTCCCCCTCACTCTCGAGTTCCTCTCATCTTTAATTAGCCTGCAGGATCTGGACCACTGGGTGGAGGTTGGGCTGGGGTTGTGGCTCAGCAACCTTAGAGCACACCTCAGGCATGTCGTGAAATTCCCATCTCAGAAGTGGCCTCTGGGATAGATATCTTCCACAAGCCCTTTCCCAATTCATTTTCCATCTTCCAAGTTCTGATCTGTGCAGCCAAGATGTGAAGAGATGTGCAGAGATGTGAAGTCACAGGAGGGAGGAAGAAGGGAAGAAATTCCTTGACCTCCCTGATCCCTCCCTCCAGTCTGCCAGTGCCCCCATGGGACCACACAACCAGGAACCTGCCAGCAAAGGGAGTCAAGATTTCACCAAGCAAGGGTTTGCTCCCTTTGGAAATGGACTGAGTGAGGCAGACAGGTGAAGGATGATGCCCATCTGGGTGCAAATATCTCTGTTCTCTCCTATGTGTTGTTGTAGGTGAGCTTTGATGAGGCTTCAGGTGGGGAGGAGAGAGAAATATGACCACAACTCAAGCTATTCACCTGACAGTGCAAGGGGTTGAGAATGCAGACAAGCATGCTTGTTCCTGGCTCACTGGCCCCTAGGATCATGTATACTACAATATAATGCAAAAATGCAGTACAGTAGGTCCTCTGTATCTGTGGGTTCCACTTCCACGATTTTAGTCAACTATGGATTGAAAATATTTTCAAGTCATATCTGTACCAGACATGCACAGACTTTTGTTTTTCTTGACACTAAGCTCTAAATATCATTTAACCATAAACTCTACAGCATTTGCATTGTCTTAGGTATTATAAACAATCTAAAGATGATATAAAGTATTTGGAAGGATGTCCATTGGTTATATGTAAACACTAGGCCACTTTATATAAGAGACCTGAATCTCCAAGGATTTTAGTACCGCAGGGAGTTCTGGAACCGATCCCAGCCACACTGAGGGAGGATTCCACGCATGAGGGGTTCTCATAGCAGAAAGTGGGGGAGGCTTTCTAGCCAGTGTGAGTGACATTTTCACTGTGTGAAGCATGAAGGGTGAATTCTCTAACAAAATAGGTAAAGGTCTTGCTGACAGGGAGAACAGCAAGTCTGAAAGGGCCCAATGTGAAAGAACACAGGATGTTTAAGAAGTGACAAGAAGTTTCCAACAGATCTGGCAGAGGGACAATCTGGTGGAGATGGAGAGCCGTTGGGTCTTATTGTCACATCAAGTGGAGGCTGAGGTGGCTCTCAGTGCCCAGTGTAAAACAACAGGATGCCCGAGACTGAGCTGTGCACTCTAAAGAGCTCTCATGGGTGGTGCAATAGCCCGAAGCCGGCAAGCAGACCCTGCTCCAACCTAGCACTGGGAGCGGGACCAGGAGCAGGCCCCACCCCGTCCACTCCGTGGACCAAGCAGCGCTCATTCCGCCTAAGTGCTCCTGTTGCTTCCTTTTGGTGTCTTCTTCTGCCAGCCTTTTTTTGTTTTTTAATTGCGGCTGTATCACAAAGCAGCCAAGGGTATAATCCAAAGAGACGGAATTGAATGACTATGCAAATAGAGTGGGACATTATGAACTCACGGAGACCCGTGCACTTGCTGTGCTCCGAGAAAGCGCTAAGAATAAACACAGCCTTAATTCCTCATGCCTTCCCACTCCATCTTCTGATGCAAAATATGTTTCATTTAAATGATCCTTGGGTGAGGGAGGTCACAGGTCTGCTGGCAGGGAGAAGGGATTCTTTTAATTGGCAAAATGCTAATCGTTTTTGGAAAATGAATTCTAATCTTCCCATCTAATACAGTGGATGTGTGAGTAATTACTTTCCTTCACTAAACTGTTAATGCAACATTAGTGATTACACTAATTAAAACTAATGAACTCTTCCGGACTGATAAACCCCTCAGTCAGTCAGAGGATGCCTTCCTTCCATTGGCTGTATTTAACTTCCCATTTGGAAGAGAGATTTTGAATTAACCTTTAGAATAATGTGCAGAATTGGGTTTAGAAATGTTAGGCTTTATAGACTGGGTATAATTTTTCCCTCCAAGCATTTGCGAGGCTATTTCCACGGAGGGTGTAATTGAATTTAAAAACGCATTCCTTAATTTCATCAGCCACACTACCATGATTGGTAATGGTGATACCTCCAAATCCTGGCTTTCAAAGGGAAGACCTGCCCTTGGAATTATGACTTGACCCTTTCTCCAGCCTGCACTCCCTGTGGTCAGTGAGCTCACTTACAGGACTGCCTTTCCTTTCCGCTTGCTTCCAGAACACTGCCATGCTAATGCATCTTGGCAGAAAGAGGATTCTGCGCCCAATTTTAAATGACAGGCTCTTGCTTTCAGTTTGCACGTGCTCTTATTTGTATTAATTAACCAAGGCTTTCTTGTCCTGGGTGAAGGGGGAAAAGGAAGCGATTCTATGAATGCATTTCACACAGAGGGAGGAAAAGCCAGAGGTAACGTGACACCAGGGCAGGCATTATGGTTTGGATATGAGGTGTCCCCGAAAAGCTCAGGTGTGAGATAAGGCAGGAATGTTCACAGGTGAGATGATTAGATTATGAGAGCTGGAACCTAATCAGTGGATTAATCTATTTGATGGATTAATAATTTAAAAGGACTACTATACTGAGTGGAGACTTTAGACAGGTAGGATGTGGCTGGAGGAAGTAGGTCTCTGGGGGCATGCCTTTGGGGTTTACATTTTGTCCCTGATGAGTGAAGCACTCTCTTGCCTCTCTCTCTCTCTCTCTCTCTCTCTCTCCCCACTCTCTGTTGCCTGGTGGTCATGAACTGAACAGCTTACCTCCATCACACCTTCCACCATGATGTTCTGTCTTACCCGAGGCCCAGATCAAGGGAGTCAGTGACCATGAACCGAACCTCTGAAACTGTGAGTCAACACGAATTTTTCCTCCTTTAAGTTGATCCTGCTGGGTCTTTTGGTCACAGCAATGCAAGGCAGGCATAAGAGTATGGGAATAAAGTCAAGGCCTGAACCAAGTTCAAAGTCAGGTCTGCTAAGAAGGGAGAGCACTTGTGCCTGCATTCTATGGTATTTAGAAATTCTCTGTTTCTGGGAAGGATTGTCAGAGGTGAAGGCTAAAGGTAGTCCATTTGGTTTTCCTGGCTCTCTGTTCTCTTCCTCAGAACCTAGTGTGACTGTGTATGTGTCCACAAAACTCAGGAGGACACTGGAATGCTTCAAAACAGGGAAGAACTAAGACAAAGTGAGATGGAAAACAATAATGAGTCTTTGTGCTCTGGGGTAGGACATCTTAATGTATCTCAGGCTCCTTGCTCCCATACCAGAGTTAGTTTTTAGTTATATTTGGGACTTAGTGGATGGCATGATCATGTCTGCACCTTTCTTCAAAATACTTTAATATGGATAATGTGAGATACACATAGATAAGACATATTATATAGATGTATAATAAATCATATAGATATATAATACTTGTATATATAATATATGTGTATATGGATATGTAATTTTTAAAAAATCATATTCCAGGGGCTGCCAATTCCTGGGTCAGAAATTCTCACTTCAAGGTTATCACCTAACGTTTTATTAGAAAAGCCCATACCCCAAAGATAATGAGTACACTTGCCTCAATTCCTAGCCATATTTCTGATTCAGACCAGATGCTGCTAATTAACACTTCCGCCTGGGTCTTCATTGGCAACATTAGTGGTTTGTCAATCAGCATAATGGATGGTGAGGAAATGAGTGAGGATTAGGTAACATCGGTCAGGGAGATTTTTTACTTTACGAATGGGTTTCAAAAGCTTGTTCCCTAAATGTTCTATGTCCAGCCACTGGGTCAGGACTTTTGGCAGTCTGATGCCATCCATCTCTGAGGACTATTGGAATCTCAGTCTGAAATATTATTACATGTAAAATTTCTTTCCTGGTGATCAAAATTATGTAAATTGAGTATGGAGACTGGTGAGCACACACAGGAGCCTCTATGTCATTGATTCATTAGATAAGAGGGAAATGGGGCATTACTGTGAACAGAGGAAAATGACAACTTTGGAAGACAAACCTATTTAAAACCAACACCCATGGGTGAAAACAGTGAAGAGATCCATACAGATGTCCTCACAAACACTGGTCTATGTTCCCAAAAGCCTCCCACAATGGCCCGCTTATTAATGCAGTCCCTGGCTATGTGAGGGTCTGGTAAGGAAAACGTGGGTTCACTGTGAAAACAAAAACTACTTCTCTGAATCCCCAAGCTTGGGATCCCAGGGCCCTTCTTTAGTTTCTGGATCCCAGCCCTTGGCTGACCAGAGTATTTCCTACTTGTTGAGTGACATCAGGACATGGACTCTTTGCTCATGCTAATACAACAGCACTATGCAGCAGATAGATGTTTGACACATTGATGCATTAATGATAGCTTCCTCTATGAAGACCACACTGGTTCTGTCCTTATATCATTCAAGTGTGTCAGCCATTGGTCTAACTGGGTTGTCTATTTTAGACAATCAACTGTTCCAAGATGGGGGTGTTCCTTCCCTCCTTGGCCTCTGAAGTAGTCACGGAGCCGTTAAGATCTTCATGTGCAACTCCCTACTCATTGCAACCAAGAGTTGGTGGCCTTCTCTCCTCAACTGAACTGGAAGTCATTTAGCGGGGACCAGTGCCTGGTCTAATGATGGGAAATCCCAGTATTTTGCAGTGCCTGGTATCTGATAGACTCTTTTTTCCCCTGCCTCTGGACTTATTTATACAAACAGCACAGGAAGACACCAGTCTCCATAGACAGGGGCTCAGAGGTCACACCAGTCCTTCTGTCCTCACATTCACAGAGGTTTTTACTACGGAGCCTTGGCAGGGCCCTGGGCACCCTTGGGAGCAGGAGTGGGAGTGGGAGCCAGAGCCTGAGCAGATACTGGAGCTGGAGTTGCAGCCTGGGTCTTGGCTAGGGCTTGGGTTTTGGCCTTTGACCTTTGGCTGGTAGAGCCTGCTCTCCCTGGCCATGTGGGCATGAGCATAATTCCCATGCTTGGGATGGGAAAGCAAGGCAAGGTGATTAAGCTTGCAGCAGGTACCCTTTGGCACCTTGGGCTTAACCTCCTTAGGCTTTACCAGGGCCTTGACAGTCTCAGCATGTGCACTCATGACCTTGACGTTGTTTGCCTGCATCTTTTTCAGGTCCTTTTTGTTGTGCTTTTTGGAAAAACACATATTTCGCAGGAACGTGGGGTCTACCCCCTTAAGAGACTTATATCTTTGTGATTGGGGTTTCTTGATGCTGTTTCTGTGCCATTTTGGAGATTGGTTGTGCATGGTATCGTTCTTGGACTTGGCTATGTCTGCACCGTAAGCTGCTGCTCCCTATGATAGATAAGTATGTTCTACTTGAATGAATGAATGAATCAAAGAGTGGACGATTCATAAACAGAAACTATGGACCACATGCACTGGAGGTCTATCCTCTACCTTTACTTCTTAACTGCTGCAAAAACAGGTGCTGTGTGTGTATGTGTGTGTGTGTGTGTGTGTGTGTGTACAAGGAGTCCACAGCTGTGAGCTCATCAGGATGGTCCTGGAAGTTCCTCACTCAGAAACTGACAGGGATGGGACTAAGAAGCTGCATTTGAACCTGACCCACAGGCGGGCCCACCTGCCAACATGGAAGTGAAATTAAAGCTTCGTAGAAGAAAATTCTCATGCCAGAGAGGCACTTTCTTTGCTTGCAGACTTATACTTCAAAGTCTCAGGCATTGCTTTTCAGATAGGGAATTGCTTCTCACAGTTGGATTGGGAAGCATAGTCTGCTGGATTGACCCAGGAAGTCTGTCTGCCTCCTGGATGGATCTTGACCATTTTCCCTCCAGCGCATCAGCAGGGCTGAGGCCTTCACAAAAGCCTGGATGCCTCCCCTTCTCCATACTCATTTTCTGTTATCAATCACCAGGAGGCAATTTCAACCCAACCAAAGAATATCCTTGCCCCTCCAGCTGTCCCCTCCCCATGCGATGAGCATCTAATGGGTTATGTCCACCTGGATCCACACAATCCACACTTCTACACCCAGATAACTGGGATGCTGGTTCTGTCAATTCCCAGAAGCCCAGGGAATCATCGTCTTAGGATGGGAGGTGTGACCAGTGAGTGACTGTCCAGGGGGAGTGAGCAGAGCTTGGATGTGTGAACTGGAATGTCCATTTGCTTTTGCATGAGGCCCATCACAGGATAGGAGGCAGCCAGAAATGGGAGAAAGTGAGACAGGTGGCTGGCTGTGTGCACAGCTCATTACGAGGGTATAATAATTAAGGCAAGAGGATAGAAAGTATTTGAAGAGTCTCATGCCTTGAGTTTTACTTTTAAGCATTTAGATATACAGCGTGTGGGCCTTCACTTTTACTTTTGCTTGGAGCCCTGCAAACATCAGAAGCAGGTCTGTAGTCAAAGTAAATAGTCAAGGAAGGCGGCTCCCTCTCCATTTATTCTTTGGTTCTGCTTTTCAACTGCAAGGCTTGGAGCATGTTAATGAGTCTTGTAGATGAAAGACTTTTTCTTGAAAGCACCTTTTTATATAGTCAGACTTTAATATCTGTAATTGGAAAGGGAAATCTGAGCCTGCATGAGGAGTTTAATGATGAAAATTTAAATACCTTCAGCCCCATTTACTGGGAGCATCTCTGCAGATTGACACCAGGACCACAGGGGTAACAAGGGATGTGTGTTGGATCTTGTAGGACTTCCTCTGCCAATCTGGACACCCTTAGGTTGTGGGCAACAGTCACTCAATAACAGGTTGTTGTGGCTGGAGTCAGTCTCCTGACTATTATGGTTTGGATCTGGAATGTCTCCCAGAGGCCCATATGTTCGCGTGTGGGTTCCTAGTTGATGGTGCTCCTGGGAGTTGGTGGAATCTTTAGGAGGAGGGGCCTGGTGGAAGGAAGTTACGTTGTTGGGAGTGTGCCCTTGAAGTCCTGGGATATTGAGACCCCAACTCCTTCTTCCTTTCTTTTTACTTTCCAACCACCAGGAAGTGAGCAACTCTACACAATACCCCCGTCTCCATGATGGACTGTACTGCCACAGACTGAAAGCAACAGAGCCCAGCAGCCATGGTCTGAAACCTCTGCAGTCATCAGTCAAAACAAATCTTTCATTCTTTAAGTTGATTACCTCAGGTACTCTGTCACAGCAACGGACTGCTGACTAATGCACTAACCTTAGAGAGGGGGTTAAAACTAGAAACTGCAAATGCAAACTCTGGAAGCAGACGTGTTAAGTTATGCAAGGGCAGAGGTGTGTCCTGGGTGATCTGAGAAAATCTGATGACCAGGTTGTCCCTAAGCCACCTATCAAACTTGTTTCTCTCAATTCTTCAGAAGCACCTTGTCCAGAAACTCCACAAATTCAGCTCACTTTGCCAGAACTCTCCACCCTCCCCGTTCCCTACTTGCATTTATTCAATTACCTTTTTTTCATCCTTCAGGGGTTCCTTATCCTCACTAGATCGGGTCTCTTTGTGGCGTGCTCCTTTCTAACATGCAACAATCTTATCTAACATCTGGTCTTCCTGCTGGACCATGAGGTGGGCTCCAGGTGGGCAGGCATTGTCTGTTTCTTCCCTGTTGTTTGTCCAGTACCAGCACAGAGATAGGAAATGATCCATGCCCCATCACAATTGATAGAGAGGATGAATGACTCCTCCCCGAGAGTCTGTCACCATCTGACTACATTCACCATCTATCTACCTATCACCACTCAAAGGAAAGTCACCCACATGCCTCTCAGGGCTACTACAGTAGCCTCCTACTTAGAGTAGATTGAAAGGGGAAGCTCCCAAAGATGTGCTCACATGCTAACCTGGAACCTGTGAAGAGACCTTATTTGAAAAAGTGCTCTTTGCACAGGTGATTAAGATGTGATCAAGACTTGAGATGAGATCGTCATGGATCATCTGAGTGGGTTCTGAATCTAGGACACATATTCTTAGAAGAGACATAGAAAACACAGAAGTAGCGGAGATGGCCATGGGAAGAGGGAGGTAGAGACTGAGTGATGTGGCCACAAGCAAGGAAGGCCTGAGTCATCTGCACTGGAAGAGGCAAGAGTGGGTTCTCCCTTGGAGCTGAGAAGGAGCATGGCCCAGAGGACAACTTTGATTTCAGACTTCTGGCGTCCAGACTATGACGGAATAAGTTTGTGTTGTTTTAAGCAACCAAGTTTGTAGTAATTTGTTAGGGCAGCTTTAGGAAACAAATATATAAGTCTTCCTGCATCCATTTTTGCCTCCTTACTGACTGTAACTTTTCCCATTAAATATTCTAATGGTTTCCAGCAACCTCACAATGATACCCAAACTCCCAGGAATGGTCATCAACAACCAACATACTTTGTCACCTGTCTAACTCTCTGTTCTCATATTTCTTTCTCCCACTCCTGCCTCACTCCTCCTAGTTGAAGCACACTGGCCTCTTGTAGTTGTTTGAATGTGCTGGCCACATGCCTGCCAGATGCCTGCCACAGGACCTTTGCACTGTCCATTCCCTCTGCCTAGAACACTACTAGATACCCACATAGCTCACTCTTTGAATTCACTCACATTGCTCCTCTAAGTTATTTCTACTCTGAGGCTGTCCTCTATCCGTTAAAAACACAATTGAATCCCCTTACCCTGCTTTATTTCACTTCATGGCACTTATCAATACTATACAATGATAATGTATATTAGAGGACAGGGAGAGAGTGTAGGTCATCTGTTTATCTGTGTACTGTTTGTCTTCCCTACTGCAACGGAAGTTTCTTGGGAATAGCAACTTGGCTATATTCACTGATGTGTCTCTGGAACTTTATTTGGCACCTAGATGGGCTTAATGTATTTTTAAATGAATGAACAAACTCTTCTGCATCTTTTAATATTTTCCATCTTAGAAGACCCAAATGAAGGGCACGTGTCCCTGGAGGGTGGATGTGTGCACACTCCTACGTTCTCCCATTCCTGGATCTCTAAGGACAGAAAACCTCAGCTCCATGTGACTCTGACCTGGTGGATTCTCATGGCTACTGACTGCTGAGGCCATGGAAGTTCCGGTCTGTAGGGGACCAAGGCAGGCACAGGAGCCCGGCATTTGCAAACACATATGCCCACTCCTGGGTGCATCTTTGAATTCTCCTTTGTGGATTCAACTGAACCTGAGGCAATGCTGATGTTCCCACAGGGCTTTAAAACTGGGCCAGTGCTTGGGTCGAGTGCAGCCCCCTGGAGTATAATATCAGGACTTCCCCTGCTGGCTCCCAGGCTGCCTCCAAATCTCCCACTATGAATGGATTCATACCTACACATCTGTACTCTTCAAAGTCTTCCAGGCTCTGACAGCAAGACTGTGGGAAGCAGGGGTTCACTCTCCCAACTTCCTGGCACCTCCACTCAAAATTGTGGTTCCTTAAGACTTGCCTCTTGCCTGAAAAACTCCGACCAGGAGTGTTCTGGATGGCAGGAGACACCGTGCTTACATACAGGGGCGAATGTAGTCCACAGGTATTGTCCAGGATAGTATCACTTCACACCCATGTGCTAAGATCACAGACGTGCAAATCTGGAGCAGGGAGATATGCTATTTCACACAAAAGACTTTCTTCCAACAGCAGGCTTAACTCCCAGATAACCGTCTTTAGAAAATTAGGCCTTCGTGTAGTCTGCCCTTAAAATAGGACATTTGTCATTTAACCAAGAGAGCTGGAAAGACAGGGATGCACAGTATAAAACACACACACACACTACAATTTTGAAGTCAGACTCACTTGGGTATGAATCTTGAACTCATTAATTAACCTCTTTGTGCTTTAATTTCTTCATTTATAAAGTGAGAATTATAATATCTCCTAGGGTTGAAGTAAGAATTGAATGAGGCAAAAAGAACAGTCTCTAATACCATCTAGCCCAGAGGAAAGCAGCAAGTGGTAGATACTATTACCATCATCATCAATACTATTATTATTATTATTATTATTATTATTATTATTATTATTGAACAGCTAGCTGATTAAGGTGTAAGACCAGTAATCACTGCTGAGGACTCAGCACCTACTTTCTGTATCATTAAATGGGCTTCTGAGAATATGTAATGGCAATAATATTCATGTTGACTTGAACCATCATTATAAAGGACATCTAAGCAGTTCTATGTGGAAAAGAGGCATGGCCACACCAGGGTGGCTAAAGTGAAAAAGACAGACAATACCAAGTGCTGACAATGATGTGGAACACTCAAAACTCTCAGGCACTTCCAAGGGAGGTTTAAATAGGAGCAATCACTTTGGGAACCTCACTTTGGGAAAGCCAGACTTTTGACCCAGTAGTTCCAGACCTAGGCATGTACCTGTTGGAAAACCATTCTCCATTCTCTTGCATTTCTGCACATCTGGTACTTTGACATGCTGAGAGACCTCAGAACCCACTCCAGAATCTAGGATCCTCTAACCTTCCCTGTTTCTCCCCCTCCCAGCTCACGGAGAGGCTTTCTGCAAAATTCCCTTTCTGCCTAAAGTCTGGGCCCACAAGGAAGGAACAGTACCTCTCGTTCCTTCCCCAAGCTTCCACTAACTAAACTCATATTGCTGGAAAGAGATAAAAGTCTGTTAACACACCTGGACAGACTTTTGCCATACACCATTGTCCTCTATTTCAATCCCAAAGGGAGTCTTTGCAAATCACAGTCTCCTTTGCCAACCAAACAGACTTTATTCCAGGCCACTGTATGTTCTCCAAGCCCATTGAGCTCTCTTCAAGATCACTTATGAAAGCCACGTGTGGTTGTGCACACCTATAATCCAGGCATCTTGGGAGGCTGAGGTAGGAGGATCATGAGTTCACAGCCAGCCTCAGCACCTTAGCTAGGCTCTAAGCGGCTTAGAGAGATCCTGTCTCAAAATAGAAAATAAAATGGGCTTGAGACATGGTTCAGTGGTTAGCACCCCTAAGTTCAATCCCTGACACCAAAAAAACACAAACAAAAAACATCACTTGTGACTCTTCAGGTTTGTCTATATTTCTCTCTCCCCTACTCCCTTATGGAAAAAAAAAGGTGTGTGGATTTCTGAATGATACTGGGCTAATGGTAATCACCTTGTTATCTTTCCTCATCCTGTGATTCTCCTCCTTTTTGTGTTAATAAATTTGTATGACTTCTATTTAATCTGTCTTTGTCAATGTATTGACAAACCTTCAGCAAACCTTCAAAGGGCATAGGGGAAATTTTCTTTTGCCCTTACACAATAGGGGACTTAATTGTCTCTTTTTCCAAACTATTGTTTCAAAGATGTTTTTATACTGAACAACCTAAAAGGGTAGCATCTCTTCCTGGAGCAAAGGACAATTTTACTTACAGCCTTGGGACAAACACATGGTATCCATTTTAGGTGCTAAGTGCAGGAAAGTTCACTGTCCACTGTTAAAGATTAGGGTTTTCTAAGTTTTTGTAAGACAATCTATTTTGTGTGTTCAGGCATCATTTGACAGTAATTGCATTACCTTGTGGGAACTGGGTCTGAGGGACCTGGTGCAAAAGTGTGCAAAAGTGTGAATACCTCTGGTTACTGTGAATACCTCTAGTTGCTGTGAGTCAGAGACTATCCTTCATCTCTGACCCATGAATCTCATGTCTTCTTCCCACATCCATGAAGTTGTGATTTGCAAGGTTGTGAGCCTGAAAGTAATGTGAAATCTGAGACCCTCACAGTTGCATTCAATACCTGATAGATATGAATGTTACATGATCAAGAAACATGCACATGAATGTTTATAGCAGCATTAATTCATTATGGCCCAAATCTCAAAAACGCCTAAATGTCCTTTAAATGAATAAATTGTGATATATTCACACAATACATTGCCATACAACTACAACAAAAGAAGGAACTGCTGCTGCCTGCAACAACACGGGTAGATTTCAAAGACATAATGAATAAAAAAGTAGACACTGAAGAGCACATATTTAAGAATTCTACTTGTATGAAGTTAAAAAATGCACAAAAGCAATCCACAGTGATAGAGGTTTGAACAGTGGTTATCTTTGTGTCATGGGATATTGACTGGGAGGGGCATGTGGGAGCCCTAGGGAGCTGGCAGTATTTTAACTTTTGTTCTGCGTAGTGGTTCTATGGGTGTATGTATATGTAAAGATCCATTAAAATATACACTTAACCAAGCCGGGCGCGGTGGCGCACGCCTGTAATCCAAGCGACTTGGGAGGCTGAGTCAGGAGGATCGCGAGTTCAAAGCCAGCCTCAGCAACTTAGAAAGGCCCTAAGCAACTCAGTGAGACCCTGTCTCTAAATAAAATACAAAATAGGGCTGGGGAAGTGGCTCAGTGGCCGAGTGTCCCTGAGTTCCATCCCTGGTTCAAAAAAATATATATATATAAATATATACACTTAACCAAACCTGTGGGTACTGTGACAGTGGACTTCCAGGCAACAGCAGGAGGACTTAAAATCAGCATACTACAGTGATACAGCTACATCAATGTTCATAGCTGCTCAATTCACAAGAGCTAGATTGTGGAACCAACCTAGATGCCCTTCAGTTGGTGAATGGATAAAGAAAATATATACACAGTGGAATATTATTCAGCCATAAAGAAGAATAAAACTATGGCATTTGCTGCTAAATGGATGGAGTTGGAGAATATCATGCTAAGTGAAATAAACTAAGCCCAAAAAGCCAAAGGCCATCATCAACATTTGTGGATGATGATATTTAACGGGGTGGGGAGGTAAGAATGGAGGAACTTTGGATGGTGTAGAGGAAAGTGGGGTGGGTGGGGTAGGGGAAGGAAAGATAGTAGACTGAGACAGACAGTACCACCCTATGTATAGGTATGATCACATGAATGATGTGAATCTACATTGTGTATAACCATAGAAATGAAAAGTTGTACACCATTTGTGTGCAATGAATCAAAATGCAGTCTGTAAAAATCACTTGGGTGTGCAGATGCCCAACTGGTAACTAAAAGCTCAGCATCTCTGCCTTAATTTTGTATCTGTCTACCCTAAACTTTGAGTCAGATTCTTGTTCAACTCTGCACATAGGCATTTTAATCATTTAAAGAGTGTTCATCTAAGACTGGCGATCTGCCTCCTTCAAGACTGAGGACACCACTACAAGAGTAACTAAGGTATTTTCTTTTTTCTTTTTTTTTTAAATTTATTTAATTTTTGATTCATTGAACACAAATGGAGTACAGCTATTGTTTCTCTGGTTGTATACAAAGTAGAGTCACACCATCTGTGCGTTCATACATGTACACGGTATTTTCAAGATTTGCAGAGACATTCAACTTCGGGCTTTGCAACAGCCTATTTCAGATCCCCGAGAGAGGTACCTAGAAGTCTCCAGCCTTCGCTCTGCACCTTCCAGGAACAGTAGAGCCTGGCAGGCAGATCACCCCCATGATGAACTCCCTCCCCTGAGCAAGAGTAATCACCTCATGGGAACCCAAGTTGCCTTCTTCCAAGATCTCAGGTCTGATGGATAAGCACCCTGAGAGCAAGTAGAGATTGCCCCAAGTGATAAGGACTTCCTTATAACCACCTCATAGAACTAGAACTCAGATACTGATCACCCAGACCAGTTTGACCTGGTATTAAACATACTTTCCCCAATCTGCCTCCATTTAAACCTAAAGTTCATGTCAGTTCCCCAAAGACAAGCCTGAGATGCTAGCCTCACTTTGCCTTTCTAATATAGCTATATTGATTAAAGTTCCTTTCCTGTTTCTGCCATTGTTTTTCCATTTGGTTTTCGGGGTGTGTGACTGGACCTGATTTACTGGGACCCCAGGCCTCTGGCCTAGGACTCTGGTAACAGAAGGAAGGGGAGAGAGAAAGGATGGGTGTGTCTGGTCATTGTCCCCAGGTCAGGATAAATGAGCACATCTCACAGAGCTGAGGAAGAACCCCAAGGGATCTTTTCTTTCACCTTTTCATTTGCTCCTTTGGCCCATCTGCTGGAGGTTGTGTCTGGTTTCCCTCCATGCTAACAGCTAGGGGGATAGGAGGGTATTGGGTAAGGACCATGCCAGAGATAGGAGAAGGGAGGGTAAGAAAGGCAGGGTCATGGTCTTTGTGTCCCAGGAGACACAGGGCCTGGAAACCAGGGGAAAGGCACTGAGGGTGTCCACAGCATGCCTGGAGAGGCACAGAACTTGCCCTTTGGTCCCAGGGACAGAAGGCTTCTTACTGAGGTGCTTAGAGGACCTAAGCCCTGAACCAGGGCACGGCATGATTGTCAGCTGGACAGGCTCACCCCTGACTGAGCGAATGCCTCTCCAAAACATGGCTCCATTTCTGTCTGTGGTGTGACCACCCTCACCCCAATCTGAGGGATAGCACAGCCATGAAAAGCCACTGACGGCTCCAAGTAAATCCCCGTAAGCAAGGAGGGGGCAGGTGTTTTATTGACTCTAAATCTTTGCCACTAGCTGAGTACATATTTAATAAAAAATCTTAGGGTGTGGGGGAGAGGCATGAGGAGGCAGAAGGAGAATTGCTGCCCCCTGGGCTTGGGAGGTGACAGTCCAGCCAGTCCCAAACCATTCATTCATCCAATATTCATTTTTCAGTTATTACAGTCACCGTGTGTCTCTAAGGAACAAGTTTATTAGTGTTGTTATGATAATTAGCCTATTCTACTTCAAGGCAATCCAAGTTGCCCCCGTGTATGTATTTCTTTCTAGAATTCACCATGGCTACCTTTCAGCATCCGTCCTATTTTATTCACATTTCCCCGGGAGAGAGTGCTCACTTTCTACAAGAGGTCTAAAACTCTCCGATTGACCCAGTCTCTGAATTGAAAATTAAGTCTCAGTCTCCAGCTCAGTCTTCTTCCAGGATGGGGCTGCTCCAATCTACGTAATCCTGCAGCTCAGGTCCCCTCCTGGACCATCCTGGGAGGCTGGCTCCCGTCCTCTCCCTGCTTCTCCCCCATCCTAGGGGATGTTTCAGAGGGGAAGAAACACTCAAAGTCCCACCGATGCAAAGCACCTGGCTTTGCGGTCTGCACTTGTATAAATCTATAACTTTCCTAGCAGTTTCACATGCAGCAAAACTCTCTTTTCACAAGTCAGAGTGGGTTAAGCCAAGGAACCTCCACCACCTCAGAGCGCATGCACGGGAATGACCTGGGAATCTTATTAACATGCAGACCCCGGTTCTGCAGGGTTGGGTCATCTCCCAGGGATGTCAAAGCTGTGGGGTCAAAGCTGAGTGAGAGACTGGACTCATTCTTGATGGTCCACTTAACATCAGGCTGGCATCCCTGTCTCCTTTAGGAATCAAGAAGGTTCTTAATGACCTCAGACCCTCCTCTCTAAGTCTTTGATTCTTTAGCAACCTCCAAGTCCCCTCAGGTTCCATTGTTACCTTCACAATGGAGGTAATAGGGCTGCCCTATTGGGGAAGATAACTGATTTGTTAGTCAAGCAGAGTCCTGCAGACACTTCACAGTAGATCAGAGAGGAAGCAGAGCTGGAATTCTTAAGCAGAGAATGGGGAGTTCATTTATCATTTTTTCTTTTCACAGTATTTAGATTCATGTTTTAGGAGAGAATTCAGCTTAATTAATAAATTCACCATATTTTATGGCTGCCCATAATTTCCTACTGTTTAGTTTAATTGAGTTTTCCCATTCAGGATTTAGAAACAGCCTCCTTTTAAGTAATTATATATATATATATATATATATATATATATGGAGAGAGAGAGAGAGCAAGAGCATATATATATATGCTTTTCTGCAGGGCCCATTGATTTCCATACCTTCTTATGTAGTGAATTCACTCATTCATTCAATCGTCTATTTAGCATTTGGCACATACCACAGGAGGTACTAGGGACACAAGTGTGAAAAGAGCAATATGGTCCCCTCTCCTCAGAGAGCTTACTTTTCCAAGAGGAGGAAATGCTTTCAGATCAGGAAGATATTTGCAGACTGGCTAGGATGGCATCCTGCCCAGTTTCTTGCAGAGGTCTGTTAAAATAATTAAATAGGCCGGGTGCGGTGGTGCATGCCTGTTATCCCAGCAGCTCAGGAGGTTGAGGCAGGAGGATCATGAATTCAAAGCCAGCCTCAGCAACTTAGTGAGGCACTTAGCAACTCAGTGAGACTTTGTTTCTAAAGAAATTTTAAAGGCAGGATTGCAGGGGTGGGGGGGCATGTGGCTTAGTGGTTAGCACCCCTGGGTTCAATCCTGGGTACCAATAAAATAAATAAAAAATAACAATCAAATAGGAGGCCATTTAGACCCAGGTGGCTCTGACACCCTGGATTCATACGTAAACAAAATGAAACAAGCTCAGCCAATCGCAGGTAGTGGTCTGGGCATTCACTCTGTAAAGGCTTATCCTTTAACCGCCTCCAGAGGAACCCTGAACCACTTTTGGTTTGGAGCTGCCTTATTCTCTGTCCAGTCAAATAAACTCTAACAAAATTGAATAGTCCAAGCTTTATCTTTTAGCCTGAGTACAAACTATCTTCCCTTTTCTGCTTTCTCCCTCCTTTCCCTCTCTCTCTGTCTCTCTCTCTCTCCTCTCTCTCTCTCTCTCTCTCTCTCTCTCTCTCTTTCACAGGGGGAGTACTGGGGGGATTGAACTCAAGGACACTCAACCACTGAGCCACATCCCCACCCCTATTTTGTATTTTATTTAGAGACAGGGTCTCACTGAGTTGCTTAGTGCCTTGCTTTTGGCTAAAGCTGGCTTTGAACTTGAGATCCTCCTGTCTCAGCTTCCAGAGCTGCTGGGATTATAAGCATGCACCACCATGCCTGGCCCTCCTCTCTTAATGCTGAACCCAGTGGGAGTGGAAGGGGTGAACATAGAACTTTGTTTTGTTGCCTGGACGGCAGGTGGAGGAGGAGCTAGGATCCACTTTAAGTCATCTTGAAACAATTGACCTGTGTATAAATTATGCACAAAGGAGAGGGATTTAGAAGGACTTTATCCCTTTCTGCCCCTCCCCCCATTCCACTGCTGCCCAAACATTCTTCCCATGATGCTCATATTGGAGACTATTTCTGATGGAGGGCAAGTTGATAATGGCACTCAAGCCTTCTTCCATAAAACAGAAATGACCAGTCCTCCAGTCCAGCTCTGCTAATGCACCAGCCTCATGACACGGAGTCAGAATGAGCCCAAGCCTCTACAATTTCCCTGTTTCTAGAACTCTGTGTTTCCACAACATTTGATCTGAGCTAGGCACCTAACAGTAATTCCTTGTCTAAATTTCACAGGTCTTTATGGGTAGGCCTCAGGCTGAAGCTTAAATTTCCCTGTGTTGATGCAGAAAGGGAATGAAGGCATGGAGAGGAGAATTCAGTAGTGGCCAATGGGGTGGGGGACAGTGACACATGTGAGAAGGTCACATGGAGAACTGGGGCGGGGGGTGGGGAGTGGGTTCAGTTCCTTCACTCCTTAGAAAATAAAAGGGCAGCGCCTTTTATTTCCCTAAACCATACTTTCTTTGCTTGCAGAGTAAGACCTGCTTCCCTGCTGGATGACAAGATGAATGTGTTAAAATGGGTCTTAAAGAGCGGAATTCATGTGGGAGAAAAGTATCACGTGGATGCCAATCATGGAAGGGCATGCCTGGAACACACACTGCCCAGGCTGAGTGCTGCTGGGTCCTATGCGAAGCACGTCATCGTCATCTCAGAGATGCCTCCTGTCCCCTCTAGTAAGTGACGACTGTTACCACAGTCGCTTACAAACAGGGAGGGACACCGGAGCACAGAATGGAAAAAGGTCCTTCCGGAGGCCTGGGGGTTAGTGGCAGTGTCTGACTGCAGAGCGTGGGTGCCTCTTGCCACTCTCTGTGCCTGTCGCCAACGCTCAATTGTCCCTGTGTGGATTATCTGCAGCTCATATTTCATTTCCTTCTGAGCTGACTCTTCCTCCCATCCAGCTTAGCTCATTAGTTGGCAGGGGAGCTCAGGGACTTAGAACTAATCCTAATATTAAGTAAAGAGCAAAGCATAATTAGGAAGATAAATCTTCGGAGAGAGAAAATGTATGTAACATATTCCAAAGTCAAGCATGGGTGATTTTCTGCATCCTCTTGATGATCTCCATCAACCTTCTCTTTTTCTACCTCAGATAACTGGGGGTTGATGGTGGATGGTTTTTAAATTTAGTTGTTTTTTTTTTTCTGATCAGGAGTTAATGTATTCTAATCACAAAAATTTTAGAAAATTCTGTATTGTGCAAAGAAGAGAAGAGAAGACTCTCTGAATGCCACCATCCTGCCAGTATCATGGTTAACATTTTGGTGTGTATTTTTTTCAGTGCCTTTTTGGCATAAATGCCTAAATACAGCATGTACAGTCTTGTAAGCCATTTTTCCCCTGCTTGGTAGCTTGTGGAACAATGCATGTCAAAAACTGTAGATGAGCACTGTCCTTTTTAGTGACTCTTTTGGCCTTGGAGAACTCATGGAGAACTCATATGGAGGTGGCATAATTGGTTTTATTCAGACCTGGCTCAGAAACACAATTGCTGCTTGCATGCAATCATGTATTTGTTCATTCATTTTGGCAAACCTGCCAGACATTTGCGATAACAAGAAAAGAAAGATTTGATTCAGATTCTCAAAGAAGCCACAGTCTTGTCTCAGAGCCACCTCCTCAGTTTCTCTTTGGCTCAATCACATTGACCTCTGTTGCCCCACCTCCCTTGTCCCCATGGCCTAAAAAGTAGCTTGCTTTGTTGTCGGAGGCAGGCAGGCCATACTCACTGACCCTCCCCCACTTCCAATCCCTTCCCTTTTTGCCTCTGGGTTTAACAGTGGCATAAAACTAATTTATAGCTCTTGCCAGGAAGAGGACAAATTTTAATCTCAGCCCGTCATGCGAAAAGCACTAGTACAAATGAATAATTGTTGACCCGTGCTACCTATTAGAGATTGTACTGGGGTCACCTCGTTTGTTGTTTTAACACAAGAAATTAAGGGCCTTGGCAAGGACTTCCATGGGAACAGAATCAGTTGAGACAGAACATTGCTGTCTTTGTGGGTGACCTCTCCTGGAGTCATATTCATGGTGGAGAGAGGGATGGAGCCTCACTTTGACAACTGTCCTTAGGGAAGGACTGCCTGGGTCCACTTAGATTTTAGGTTCAGCGTCATTTCCCCCAAGGTTCTTATCAGTCAGCATATGCTTATAGAATCACTGGAATATGCTGGACTCTATGTGGGTTATTGAATTTGGCCATCGACGTTGCTATTTTGACCACCAGAAGCTCACCTGTATCTGGCACTTGTGAAGCCATTTGTTTCTACAATGTCCAATGCGTAGAGAAATGCAGTCTACATTCCTTTCAGTATCAAATGCCTTGACTTGTAGAGGCTGGCTCTTGGAATGGGCCAGAAACAATGGATGAAATCTGGGAGGAGAGAAAAGCTCTTCCAAAGGATGGAGACCATCTTGAACACTGAGAAGAGCTGGTCTTTTGTGGACTGGGGAGATCCCAGGAGAACAAGGAGAAGTAAATCTGAGTAGCAAAGGTGTAGGCAGCTTATAGATGCTCCTTAATTTACAATGGAACGCCATCCCCATAAACCCATCATGAATTAAAATATCCTAAGTCAAAAATGCATTCGACACACCTCACCTACCAAACATCACAGCTCAGCGCTGGGTCTGCTGTAGAGTACTAGCTCCCTTGTGATCTTGGGACTGCCTTGGGACCTGTGGTTGCTACTGCCACCTAGCATCATCCTGCATGTTGGTAGTCCAGAGAAAGACCAGAATTCAAAACTGAAAGAACTGATTCTTCTGAATGTGTCTTGCTTTCACAGCACCGTACAGTTGAGATATCATAGGTTGGGAACTGTGTGCACGGAGAACTTTGAGAGCAAGAAGAAAATAGGAAGATTGGAGGGGGACTTCATGACCCTTTTGATTGGTGCCATAATCTAGATGTATGACTGTGATATTTAGGCTATATTGAAGATGACATACTTTCTAATATTATGTCTAAAAATATCAATGGAAATGTGTATAGAGCCTTCCATACAGCTGAGGCTCATCGTATATTTAATTACTCATTACATTATTCATTTGTATACCATCTCTCTAGTCAAAGACTATTACCTCAAATGATCATTTCACCATTTTAAAGTGTTTTCATACCTAGTGTCTTGGGTGATCTCAAATACAAGCAAGGTCAAGTGCCTCTGTTTTTCAGGTGGGAACTTCTGCTAACTGATATTCCCTATATCAGGACATTCGTCTAGGCCTGCCGGTGAAGACACTTAGGGGCAGCAAGGCTGAGTTCTGATGGGGACTCTTCAGTTCACGTGGACACATGGAAAGACACAAGCAGCAGTAGTGCAAATGTCTCTCACAGAAATTGTGATTCCACAGACAATGGACCAGAAAATTGTTGCAGAATAAGACAGTTCAATAAAATGACAGGATGACTCTAATAGTCATTGGGCCCTGACCTGACACTGAGGGTGGTGAATTATGGGGTGGTTGAGGGTGGTTGAGGCAGAGAAGGAACTATTGAGTTAGTCCTTCTTTTGGATTATGCAATGTGGTCTCTGGGTGGAAAAGGGAGTGGGAAAAACTTCTGGATTGTTGGAACAATTCCCAGCAAAGGTATTCATGCACCGGACTGGGAAGCACATTTGCTGTGTCTAAGAGCTATTTTGGGATAAGCAGTGATAATGTAGTACACTGGGATAATGCAGGATTCTAAAACAGAGATTGGAGGCCTTGGTGAGGCTCATGAACCCCCCAGCTAGCTCCAGATCTGCATTCAGCATGTTGCCATCCCAAATTAATATGCATTAGACAAGCTCAAGAAGGCAGAACAAGGAGTGTAGATTGAATCAGTCATGGACCATAAAGCCTGCTTGGTAGGGTGTAAGCAAGAGTGACTTATCTTCTAAGGAGTTTGAAAGAGAGGGCTGCATTTTGTACATTGTCTTTCTCAGGTCACTGGTGGGTACACAGCAAGTTGTCAAGCAGTTTCTACTGATATGCTTCAAATTGGAGTGTATGGATTTAGTTTCATTCATTCATTCATCAAACTTTATCAATCACCTTCCATGTGGCCAAAACTGAGATCCTGGTGATAAAATGATGAATAAGACCCAGTGTCTGTTCCAAAAGAGGACATTGTCTAATGGAGGGTAGGCTGGAAAATAGACAACTCTAAGACACATATGATCAGTGCTCTGATAGACATAAGCCTGAGGAGCTATGGACACACAGAAAAGGAGAGAAATTGGGCTTAGGAAAGTCTCACAGAGGAGGTGCCAACTGAGCTGGGCCTTCAAAAATGAATGGGATTGCAGGTGGAAGAAAAGGTTATTCAGGCAGATAACAAGCAACAAGATATGTACAAATCAGCTACAAACAGCTCCCAACCCTGGGTCAGTGTGTTCAAGGTCAAGGAGGGAGGGAGTGACAAGAAATGGCAGAGAAGAAGCCCCTGAGCTATGTATGCCCTGCTCAGGAGTTTAGGTCTTGTCATGAAGGCTTTGGTGGGCCACTCAAGGATTTTAAGGAGGATGGAGAGGGATTTGACATGAATAGAAATTTTTTATTTAAAAAAAATGCCAGATAGGTGGGGACTCTTGGGAATGCACTAACTGTATTTTGCAATGTCAGATGACTACGAGCTTTTGGAGGGCCAGGTGTGGAATGTTATGGTTTAGATATGAGGTGTCCCCCAAAAGCTCACATGTGAGACAATGCAAGAAGGTTTGAAGGATAAATGATTGGGCTGTGAGAGTCATAACCTAATCAGCAAGTTATTCCCCTTATAGGGATTAACTGAGTGGCAACTGAAGTGGTAGGGTGTGGCTGAAGGAGGTAGGGATCAGGGCTTGGCTTGGGGGTATATATTTTGTATCTGGAGAGTGGAGTCTCTCTCTGCTTGCTGATTATGTGAACTGCTGCCCTCTGCCACACTCCTCTGCCATGATGTTCAGCCTCACCTCTAGCCTTGAGGAATGCAGCTGGCTGTCTATGGACTGAGACCTCTGAAACCATGAGCCCTCAGCTGAACTCTTCCTCCTCTACAGTTGCGCTGGTTGGGTCATACAGTCACAGAAGCAAAAAAGCTGACTACAACAGAATAGCTATAAGGTAAAAGCATTTGCAAAATGCATATTTTTATCCAATTATAACCCCTTTGTAGAGATACAGATGTCTCTACACTGAAAACAGAATGGTCCCTAAAAAGTAAACTGTGGTTGGAAATTCTACAAATAGAATGATTTTACATATCATTTTAAAATATAACTGTTCTATATTTTGTGAGTTTATTATTGAGATTAATACTACTATTATTATATTAGTATTAATGTAGTGGCATTATTAGAAACCACATGGATAAACCTTAAAAACAATATGCTAAGTAAAAGAAACCAGTCACAAAAGATCATATATTGCAGGATTCCATTTCCAGTCCTGAGTTACTTAATGACAGGATATATTTGGAGAAATGCATCACTAGGCAATTTTGTCATTATGAGACTATCTCAGAGTGCAACTGGATCAACTAAGATGCTACAATATCATGAGGCTACATGATTTTATGGACCATCAACGCACACAATGTGGTTTGTTGAGTGAAATGTCATGCAGCCTACCAACGTATGTGAAAAGTCCAGAAAGCAGATTGGTTGACAGGGGCTGGGAGAAGGGAAGAACAGAATTAATTGCTAATGAACACTGGTTTCTTGTGGAGTGATAAAAAATTCTTCAAAATTAGAGAGTGGTGATGGTTGTACAACTCTGTGGGCATACTAAAAACAACTGAATTACACATTTCAGAAGGTATGTGAATTGCCCCTTGTAAAAGTGTTATAAAAGATAGTACCAGACAGAAACTTCCTTAGCAAGTAGTCTGGCATCATTTTTAATGAGAAAATTCTGGAAGAATTACTGAAGTCTGGAAAAAATCAAGAATGTTCATTATACTAAATTTACCATTCTACAAAAAGTAACCAAAGTGATTTGACAGGAAAAAGAAAGAAATGGTATAGAAATTTGGAAAGGAGAAAATCTAGGGAAAAGTATTTTTAAAATGGAAGAATTCTGCTGGGCATGGTGGCGCACGCCTGTAATCCTAGCACTTGGGAGGCTGAGTCAGGAGGTTCGTGAGTTCAAAGCCAGCCTCAGCAACTTAGCGAGACCCTAAGCAATTCAGTGAGACCCTGTCTCTAAATAAAATACAAAATAGGGCTGGGGATGTGGCGCAGTGGTGGAGTGCCCTGGGTTCAATTCCTAGTTACCCCCCCCACCCAAAAAAGGGGAAGAATTCAATGGAGCACAAATTTAATATTTATAAATCAATAATTTTATGTATTCAAATAAATTAAAAACCAAACCTGGGAATAAATTTTACAGGAAACATTTGAAGTCTACAAGGAAAAAAAATGTTTAAAATTCTACCAAACAACATGAAGAACAAACTGAATAAATAAAATGTAACCTATTTAATAGGATGGCTCACTATAAATATGTTGACATTCCCTAAATTTAACAAAATCATAATAAACACACCAAAAGGTTTTTAAAACTCAATTAAGTAGAATTTAAATTTTTATATGAAAAAATAAATATATAAATACAGTCAAAATATTATTGAAAAATAGTAAAGGCGACTATTCAAATTGAAGAATATAGAATAAAGCTACACTATTTAAAACTGTGTGGTTCTGATACATGAAAAACAAACAAATCGATGGAATAGCAGATAATCCCAAACCAGATGAAAGCATGCATGAGTCTAAACAGTAGGTGTAGCAGAGTAGAATTAGTAATGCATGTCATTAGAGAGGAGAATCTCCTGACCCTTGTCCACTGAGCTTGAAAAACTGCATTAAGAGTGACAGGTGAGGGGAGACAACTTAGGGACCTAAAGAAGACTCAGAGTACATGAAACTTAAGTCAGGACATAGCAGTAACCTTCTGGGACCAATGACTAGAGACCAGACGGGACTCTCAGTGAATGTCAGTATGGACCAAAGCTTGAAAGAATGCCCACCAAATCCCACCATTGACAATGTATACGCCCAGTATTGTGTCAGTTCACAAGAGCTAATTGTTCAGGGATTTTGTGAGTTGATGGCTGATCAATAAAAATCATTAATCATTAAAATTAATGATGTGAACTTATAATTAATTAAATTGTGAATTTATTTAATTAAATAATATTAATTTTAAGTTAAGAATACAGTACACACTACTCTTTACTTGGTAATTAGCTTGCTACATTTTACTATTATACACATTCTTGAGGTTTTTTACATATGTATAATTCTGTATCTGTTTTGGCTCCCAACTTCATGTTCAATGATGTCACATTGGCAGCCTGGAGTTAGCCATGGCAGGAGAATTTATATGGTGGAAACTGGCAAATGCTACACATCAGGGCTTGATTTCCTGTTCTGATTGCCTTGAGTAGAATGAAAAGAGTGATGGGGAAAATGTTAATAAGGCAAATTAAACTTAAAAGTGTGCTGTGCGTGTTTTTGTTGAACAGCACAAAAAATTGAGAAAATATTCTAAATCTGTCATCTGCTTCAGCAAAGAAATCATTCATGTTATTTAGTAATAAGTGATAAGCTGACATGAATCTTTGATGTTTCACTTTTATTTTGTTAAAAGAATATCAACCAACACATATTGAATTCACACATTCATTGGCAATGGTAACATCTTCACTGCACTGGACAGTCATCGGCGTCTGATTTTGTCAAATGATGGTTGAGTTGCAAATCTAGATTGGTTATGGAAACAAGAATTCAGCAAACCTAACTGAAGACATTCTGTGTGGGTATGTGGATTTTAAAATAAAGAGTATAATATATTTGATTATTATGTAAATTGTGTTGCTCATCCTTTTGTATAAGTAAAATTTATAATAACTTATGTACATGTATACATGCACACTTTTCTCCCAAACAGCCGATTGCTAAGCATGTGCCAGACCACATGGGCCTGATGTTCATAGGTCCCACAACTTGGCAAGTTCCCACAACTTCGCCCCTTAACTCTGGGCAAAGTAGGGAATCTCCAAAATATGTAAGATTATTTCTACTCTTGATGGAATGGGAACTCAAAATACAAATCAAATTCTGTTTTAGAGGAAAAGAAGTTACCTTTATTGCACATCTCCAATTATGAATGTTTTGAATTTATACCCATTTTGCATCTGAAAGAGCTGAATTGGGCAAAGAGACAGTGAGGCCAGTGTTTATGCTTTAGGCAGTATTACCCACATGGGGAAAGAATGGGCTTCCAATCTTGTTGTAACAATATTGATGATCGCTGCCCAGTCCTGACTCATAAAAGAAGCTGATGTGGGTCAATGAGTCCTGAAGTGGACATAAATCCTGAGCTGCCTTGCCTAACCTCTGACCTTTCAGCAGTTGCTGCCTTAAGGTAATTGGCTGAGCTGCTGGGAGTTAGGGTGGGGGGAATGGGGATGTTGGGGGCTCCATAGAACTGAGACCTTTAAATGGACTCTATAATTTTTGTTCCACACTTATGGCTACACCAGAATTTATAGACTATGGGTTGGAAATCATTACAAGTATTAGATGTGCTTTTTCTGTGTTGACAGATCCATGGAATAAGAGTATCTGGATATTGCAACAGATGCCCCAGATAAGTTGTGTGTGCCCACCAGACACTGAGAAACTGTGTCTTATGGAGGAATTACCAGGCATGGCCCCATCATCTGGGACCATCTTTGGACCATCTTCTAGTCTGGCCAACACTCAAACAGGGAATACTGTGCTGAAATCCCCAAACTGCTTACCCAACAAGGCCCTACCTTCATAATGACACTGAATGTTTACAATAAATTACTTTTTCAAAAATCAGGGTAAAACTGTACATTCATGATGTGAACACTCTTATAAAAAATAATCAAGTATATTGCAATAAAAGTTATGGAAAGCAACAGCTCTAGATAATGGTAGCTAACTCTAGGTGGGATTCTAAGCAATTTTTTCTTAGTTTTTCTATGTTTCACAAGAGTCTATACTTATACTACTTTTATAATTTAAAAAATCATTTTAAAAATAATGTAGTTGAATGTAGATGTAAAACAAAATGAAAGAAAACAGACAAAGAAATCCACAGCAGTTCATGATGAGGACGGTTGCTTTGCCATGGGTTCCCTGTTGGAGTTAACCCTGATCGAGGGCTCCTAACTCCCCGTCCCAGAGTACTGGGGCAGAAAGCTAAAGGCAGCTCAGAAGCAGCTAGACTCAGACAATAGCACAACCAACACCCTGGATCCCAAGCTCTCTGCCCTCCCCCAAGAGATCCCTGGGGATGCTCAGCCCTACTTGAACACTCTGACCCAGGCTAGTCAGCTGAGTGGATGGATGAGCTTCTGCTTAGCACCAGGCCTGGGTGAGGAATTGTCTGCACCAGGAGCTTCCATATATCTTGACTCTTGCGTGTGTCCTCTGGCTGATATAGTGCCGCTGCAAACCATGCTGGATACTTAAAATCCAGGAGGCATTTTTCAAACTCTGTTACCAGCACTTGGTGTTTGGTGACTTAGGCATGGGGGTATTGATGTGTCCTGGAATCAGAGCAAACCACCCTCTAGAAGTAAAATAAATGCTGTGACAGGGACCAATGTTGGACTGGAATTTTAGCTCAGTGCATTTGCTTGAGACTGGTTGATTTTTCCACTGCTGGGCTTAGAGACAGGGACAAAGTCTTAGAGATATAACATGCTGCTATGTTAATGTGACCAGTGGGAATCTAGAATTGATATTCTGCAAAAAAAAAAAAATGATCAATTTGAACAAATTTTACAGCTAAAGTTTATCTCTGTGTTGTGGCTGCCAATCAGTTACTGACAGTTCTGGGGAAATGAAGAGGCAAACTTCCTGGGGTCCTCTGGTCCACAGTGCACATTTCCAGAAAAGGCCTGGTATGGACTTTTCAGAAATCAAGAGTCAGGGAAAAAAAAAAAAGAGCATATACAGCTTGCAAACTCATATCTGTTGGTTGGCTTCCTTGAAAACATGTTTGAAGGATTGTTCTAATAGACCTGAGAGAGACGAAATAAGGAAGAAGGTTAAGAGAATGAATAAGAAAGGCTGGATTTGAGTCCCTAGTCATTTATTCACTGTGCAACCTTGGAAAAAGTGTTTACCATCTCTGAGTTTCATCTGCAAAGTTGGAATAATAGTAGAACTTCTGTCACAGGGTGATTTCAAGAATTTAAAAAGCCTCATATAAAACCCCAGGGCACTGCCTGCGACATAGTGGTTAGCATGGCTGTTGGTGTGATGTTGATGATTCTTCTTCTCTTAACAAGGCAGGACTGGTTGGAAAGGATGAAAGGTGATGGTAATTGGTGCTCAGGCCGCAGTGGGGACAGTGAACATTTCCCAAGAGAAATGAATGTTTTCAGCCTAACTAGGTTTTGAAAGCTCTGTAATTAGGCTTTGTTGATAGGGAATAGGCTGTTCTGAAAACGAACTTTTAACGATCTCTAAATGAAACCGGGTGACATTTTCTTTGCAACTCAGGAAACCATTTTAGGAGCCTGGTGTAATGACGTCTTGGTGTAGGACTGGAGGTGACTGCTTCCATTGTAAATCCCTCCAATTTCTCTTTCTAAAGTGCCAGGAGTTGGATGCTCTGGGTTTTGATGGCTGCTGCATCAGCCCCTGCTGATCTAGGGATCTGAGGTCATGAGAAACGGTCTTGTGAAGGGAAGGCCATTCTGTCTCTGGGGAACCAGAAAGCCTCTAGCCTCAGGCCTGAGCATGGACCCAGTGCAATCTGGTGGGAAGGTGCTGTCTGAACTTTCAGAGTGCCTCAGACTCTCCCTGCCACATGCCTTCTAGCCCAAAGCCGTTCACCAAAAGGACACCTCCAGGTAACCATGAATACGGGGGAAAAAACAAGCCAGTCCCATTAGGAACAGACCCAAGGAATCCTGAAGAGGAGCTGCCAGTGGATCCCCAAGCTGTTTGATACATGCACTTGGCCTGAGGGTTGGTAACGCAGGGTCAAGCTCGGTAACACATCCCAAGCTTTCTGGTTTTCATGGGAAAACATCTCATCTCGTTCTCACTCAGAGCTCAACAGAGAGGACAGAAAAGCCCTCTGAGCCCATTTACAGACTGGGAAACAGAGAGGTTACCTGACTGGCCCATGGAGCCAGGCTAGGACTTGACAGGCAGGGAACAGATGTGGCCTGATTCCTAGTGTATCTTTTTTTTTTTTTTTTTAATTTCCAACAGGAAGAGGCTAAAAATAGTGCCTGTAAAGAGCTTTCTCCCAAAGACTGGAGGCACGATATTAAAGATATTCCATTAATCCTTCCATTCACTGGGGAGCAGCAGGTGGCTAACATTATAATGATTATAATGATCATTACCATGACATAGAATCTCTAGGAGCCTGGGGTACCGCTGTCTTAATGGCATACTTTCCTGTGCTACATATGGGTGCATATATATGTGTACACACACACACACACATGTACACACACACACACATGCATGTACACACACACACACACACACACACACACCAAGCAACAACCAGATGAGGTCATTTTTACTGAATGTTGAGGATGGGACCTTAGATTCCAGCAGAAGCAAACCGAAGACTTTTCTCCTGGGTTTCTCCTTTTGCTTCCTGGGCTGTGGAAACCAAACAGCTTCTGTCCCACCAGAAAATTTCCCAGGATTTTCTTCAGTGCCCGTGGCATGAAAGCCTCAGCAGATGACACATGGGAAGAATTAACACATCTAGGGAGAGTCGGGGTATGTTCACAGACTCCAGGGCAGATAGCAAAGAAAGGTTCTGAGCATCCCCCGGGCGTCTCTTCCCAGGAGAGGGAAGGAAACCAGCACAATGAAGCCCACAGGGCCTTCTGTGCTCCTGTCAGGATGGCAGAGCAGTTGGGGTCAGGTCCTCACAGACATTTATTTTACACAGTTCTGGGGACTGGAGGTCTAAGATCAAGACTGGACAGAATGGTGTCTGGTGAGGACCTGCATCCTGGTTTGTAGATGGCATCTCATCCTCACATGGTGGAGAGCTCTAGTCTCTCTCTTCTTTTAAGGACACCAATATCACCCTGAGGACTCCATCCCCACACTTTTATCTAAACCTAACTATCTCCCCAAAGCCCCATCCCACTGGAGGTTAGGATTTCAATGTATGAATTTTGAAGAAATGAGACATGTCGTCCATGACACTCATGCATCAGTTCAAGAAGTGTTTTGGAGCACGGTCCTTAAGGAGCTACAGTTCACTTTATTGATAGGTAACTGGCAATTTTGTAGAAGTGCCACAACAAGGCACAGGCCCTGGGTGCCAGGGGACATTTAACAGAATAACCAATGACATCTCAGGGTATCAGGAAGGCTTCTGGGAGGATGAGCAAAGATCAGGAAGGGAAGCAGGCTTGTAGACACAGTGATGCCCTGTGCAAAAGAAAAGCATGCCAGCTGGGCACAGTGGCGCACACCTGTAATTCCAGCACTTGGGAGGCTGAGGCAGGAGGATCGTGAGTTCAAAGGCAGCCTCAGCAACTTAGCAAGGCCCTAAGCAACTCAATGAGACCCTGTCTCTAAATAAAAAATACAAAATAGGGCTGGGGATGTGGCTCAGTGTTGGAGTGCCCCTGGGTTCAATCCCCAGTGCCAAAAGAGAGAGAGAGAGAGAGAGAGAGAGAGAGAGAGAAAAGCATGCCACATGCATAGGATTCATCTCTTACTAATACAGATTCTTAGCCACTTCCAGCGATCCCACACTGCTCAGAGCCTCCTGGGATGCTGGAAGAGTCACAAGTTTGTCTCCAAAGATCCAGCAGAAATAGAAAATCCATCATGGTGAGTTCTTTCTGGGCAGGGGCATTTCATCTTCCTGAAATTAATGGTTAATTTTATGTGTTGATGGTTAATTTTATGGTTATGGTTAATTTTATGTGTTATGGCCAGGCTACCGTACCAGTTCTTTAGTCAAATACTGGTTTAAATGATGTTGTGAAAATAATTCTTAGTAAGATGAACATTTAAATCAGCAGGCTTTGAACAAATAGATCACTCTCTATAAGGTGGGGACCAGTTAAGGGCCTCAGGAGGAGACAGACTGAAGTCCCACGAGGAAATGGGAATTCTGCCTCCAACTTGTGTTCAATCTGTGGCATCAGTTTTTCCCAGGGTCTGTAGCCTCCCTCCCTCCCCCGCCCTTGCAGATTTGAACTTACCAGCCCTTATAGCTACATAAGCTAATTCTTAACATCAGTCAGTCGTCTCCCTCATATAGTTACCGTATATATGTGTGTGGGTCTTAGTCCCTCCCTGCTACTATAACAAAATATCTTAGACTAGGAAATTTATAAACCATAGACATCTTTTCTCATAATTCTATAGTCTGGCAAGTCCATGATCAAGACATCAGTATTCTGGGGCTGGGCAGCTTCCTTCAATTCCTAAGAACACAGACCCCAGTCATGAGGGTAGAGCACCCTGTCTTAATCGCCTTCCACAAGACCCACATCTCAATACTGTCACACTGTGAATTAGGTCTCAGCATATGAATCTGCGGAGACATTCAAACCGTGCCTCTGTGTGTGTGTGTGTGTGTGTGTGTGTACACCTATGTAGTATGCATATGTGCAGCCAGTCCTCCATATCTATGAGTTCCACATCCACGGCTCCAACCAACCACAGGCTGAAACTGTAACTGTCTACCTTTGTGACTGTATTGAATATAAGCAGACTTATTTCTTGTAATTATTCCCTCAATACTGTAGTATTAACATTGCATTATATATAAGTAATTTGGAGATGATTTAAAGTCCGTGGAGGATGTGTGTAGTTTTTATGCAAATACTGTGTCATTTTGTGACAGACTTGAGCATCTGTGGAGTTTAGTAGCAACAGGGGTTCTGGAGCCACAGCCCCTAGCTGCAGAGGGGCAGTTGTCTGCACATGCCCACAGGCTGTTCTCTGAAGAACTCTGACTCTTCACTGCACAAGGCCAGGCACTCCCGGTTGCCTGATGGTTGAAATTGTTCCATCTCATCCCCAGGAAAGTCCACAGTGCCTGGCTTTTCCTGATGACTACAAGTCTTCGCACTATGATCCAAAAGGGCTTTGTGGGGAAACGAAAACAAACAAACAAACAAAACCTGAACTGGACTCTTGCCTCAGTCTGTAATGAGACTCCAGAGTCTCCATGGGCTCTTTCTGGAGTTGGTTTCTTCTTCTGTCACACAGCTGACAGAGGCTAAGCTGACATGGCAATGCTGGGGGCCTATTTAATAAAAATGACAACGGAGACCATTTATGCAGTGTTTGCCAGTGCTGTGACCAACCCATCCAAATTCAAGGTTCCGGTGAGGGGTGAAGTGGGATTAGAAAAACAAGACTCCTAAGCACAAATTTTGAAAATTAAGCTGGGATCAGGTGGAGCTCAGTTCTTTGATGGAGATGCAGGTGTAAAGAGTTAGCCAGCAATCTTTATTTATATATGTCTCATTATCAGGTTAAATACTATGCAAGCATTATTCTTTATATTCAGCAAAGTTATAGAAACTAGGGCATCTTTGTAGCTTTTCCACAGTTGCAATCCACTGTTGCAAAGTGCAATGTTAGGAGCTTTGCATAGCTCTCAAGAAAGTCCATTGTTAAAAGTTACTGCAAAGCGGGCAGCTCAGGAATAATAGAGCTGGTGAAATGTTGTGGTTGTCTAGCATAAGAATTCCTTCCTTCCCAGGAGCTATGTGTCTGAGATCAAGGTCAGAGCCGACAGGACTCTTGCACAGAGCCTCCTCATGCAGGGCATTGCCACAGCAGCTAGGCATCCGGTGTCCTTGCACAGGAACATTCCCAGGCACCAGGCATGCCACAGCCATGAGGTCGTCAGAGACCCCCAATCTCAGCCACTGGTCTCCCATCCTCTGTCACCACTCCCCACATAACTGGAGCCACCCTTGCATCAAGCACATTACAGGAACCATGTCATTTATTCTTACAGCAAAGCCACGAGTAAAGGCATCATTAGCTCCATCCTAGAGGTGAGGAAACGGAGGCACAAGGATACTTAGCTGCCATGCCCAGGTTTGCACAGGCTGTTGGATGTAGGACTGAAGCCAGGGCAGCTAGGCCAGGGCCTTCTCTGCTTCATTGCTCTCCTACACTTTGATAGAGACCAGAGGAGCTCAAGTCACAGCTGCAGTCTAACTAGGGTTTCTGTCCCATGCCACTCTGTCGGACAGCTTCAAGGGTCCTCTCCTCTGTTCACAAAGACTACAGAGAAGGATTGGACTGAAATAAAGACAATGATGGATGGTTTATTTGGTGAAATGTGGTAAATCCCAGCCAAAGAAGAAAAGGTGTGTACCACCCACTGCATATTTCAGCTAACATGTGGACTGAAAATAATGTGCATCTATTTTTAAAAGTCCTGTTATAAATTAGAACAGCTGAGTTTTAAAACCCTTGAGGAAGGGCATTCATCCGAATGTAAATGTCAGCATAACCCTCCCGACAGCAGCCCTTGCAGGCCGCAGCCTATAATTACGCTGCCTCTAGGTAGAATGTCATGGCGCTCCGCCCACTTTGACATCACCGTGTTCAGCAAGGGCTTCTCTTCACTCAGGCAGCGTTTAACTGCTTCTCACCTGCACTGGGACAGCAGAGCCAGCTCCGATCCTGAGGCTCGGAGTGCAATAGCTGTGGGGGGAGCATCTACCCAAACGCATGTGCCTTCAGGTACAGCAGTTACAACCATGAAAGCGACAACAATATGCAGAGTGCCTCTTACCAATCAGATAATTATTCCATTGACTCAGGTAACCACACTTCACTGGAAAGAGGCTGTGCTATGTGATCACTAGGAATCCAAACTAGGCCACCAAATCCCACCGCTGCTACTTACTGTCTACTAACTATCTACATACTATCTTAATTTCCTCATGAGTAAAATAGGAATAATAATACCACCTGCCTTTCAGTATTACTGTAAGGATTAAGTGAGTTAATTTATTAAAAGCATTTACAATAGCACCTGGATCCTTGCAAGTGTGTGCATGTGCATGTGCACACGTGCATATCAAGGACCTAATCATGGATCAAAAATAGTAACAAAATTGTCCATGCTAAACACATATGAACTTTTATTCGTGTCATTATTCTCCAACAATGCAATATTGTGACTATTTACACAGCATTTACATTGTATTAGATATTATAATTAATCTAGAAATTATTTAAAGTGTTTAGGAGAATATACATAATTATATGCAAATACTACATTTTATATTAGTGACTCGGCACATGGGTATTTTGGTATCTGCAGGGGGATCCTGGAACCAGTTTCTGGAGGATACTGATGGACAACTGTGTATGTGTGACAATTTTATATTTATGTGTAGTATTTTTTCTCTTCCCAATGGTTCTACAAGGTGGATATTATCACTACTCCCATTTTAGAAATGAGAATAGAATCTGTGGTCTGCCAGAGCTGGGCACCCATCCTCTCACCCACAGGGCTCCAGGTGCTGTCTGCTGTGTGTGAGGAGACAGTGTGTTTATCATCCATGTTCAGTGGAGGCTGCAGGTTCCCCCTGCACCCTTGGTCACTCCATTCCCCAGCACTCCAGTGCCTTCCGACAGCAAGCTCCTGCAGCTCTGCTCCAGGAACAGCTACTGACAAATGATGGCAGAAATTGGGGAAATCCCCAGATGCCCTGGAGTGAGGCAACTCTGAGACGTGCCCGACATCCTTTCCCATGGGTCCCAGGGGTCCGCACCCCAGCTGCCCACAGTGATACACTCTTGTACGTGTATCTCCCGTGGCTTCCTTTATGTCTCTGTCTCAGGTTCCCATTTCCCTACCCACATTTCCTTGAATTGCCTCCCAAGTAACCTCTTTGCCTCCATGTCCTCATATCAGGGTCTACTTCTGAGAGAACCCAAACTATGACACACATACTTGTGCATATGTATTTGCTATGTTTATGAAGTTAGGTTAGATAATGACTTTTAAGTGTATTTTTTCCTATGGTACTGTAGCAAATTATCATGAGGTTGGTGGCTTACAACAACAGAAATGCACACTCACACATTCCTGAAGCCAGAAGTTTGGCATCAGTACTACTGGGCCAAAATCAAGGTGCTGGCAGACTGTATACGATGGAGGTTCTAGGGGAGACTCCATTCCTTGCCTCTCCCTCTGAGGGTTGCCAGCAGTCTTTGGCTTATGGCCTCATTGCTTCAATTTTGGGTCCCGTCACGTACTAGGGTGCTAGGGACATGTGAATGCGTGAAACGCGGTCCTACTCCCCCAGCTGCTCATATTCTAATGGAGAGACAGACAAGAAACCCCACCTCTACAAGGTGCTGGCTAAATGCTGAACCAGTCATGAGGAAGGTACTGAGCAGTTATGATAAGGGCACATGACTGAGCCTGGGCAAGGCATGGAGGCCTTCTTGGAGGAAGGGACCTCATGCCAACCTTGACAGAGAATGCAACAGAAGTTAATATTCAGCACAGCAGACACTGCCGGTGACCACTCTGCACCCATTTCCCCACCTTCCTTCAGAGAGTACCTTTGTTGGCCGGGGAGAATCGGAGTGGGGCTCTACACTACATGGCCCTGCCTCCCATTCAGATTGGGTGGCCATGGAGATGCAGTGGAAGTCACTGGGTGATATTTCTGGAAAGCTCTTTGATGGGCAGCAGCCTCAGTCCACATGCCCTTTACCCTTTGTCTTTCCTCCTTCCTGCTGCTGCATGGATGTGATGGCTCACACTGTCAGGGCAGCTGTTGACCTCAGACACACTGAGCAAGAGAGGCCAGTGCAGAAATCAAAGGACCATGGCCCCATTAGCCCTCTGCAGTCACCATACTATCAGGGGACTGCTTACTCCAGGTTGTTTTAACACGGCAGCCCACTAAACCTCCTATGGGCCACTGCTTGGATCGTTCTGTTGGGTCATATTTGCTTCTGGGCTTTACTTCCAGCAGATACAGGATGGAAAGAACATTCGAGTGAGAAAGAAATAATAATGTGCACCAGTTCACAGATGCAGGAGGCCACAGTGTGCCTGGGGTTGCCTGGGGTTGACTGGGCGGATGGCCTGACTGGTGGATGGCCTGCAGGCAGAGCAGGGGTCACTGTGGTACTCAGATCATCAAGGCCTCTGCAAGAAACCAGTAACTACACATTAAAATAAAAAAAATTAGTGAAGAGGAAGTCAGACTTTGGAGGAATAGACAGAGGAATTAGAAAAAGCTAGAATTTAGGAGAAACATATGTATTGGGTGCCCACACAATATGGTATTGGAAATAGTTTTTCAGCTGCTTTCTTGTCACAGACACTGCACATCAGAGGACCTGCTCTAGCCTGCCTTTGCTGCGCCCACCTCTGGAGCATGTTCCAAGGTGCCTATGACCTTCTAGATCTTGCTCCACAGATCTAGTCTGTGCTCCCAAAGTCCCTAATCCACTTCCAGAGCCAGCAGGGCCTCTACCTTCCTGTCTTAGCTCATTTGTGTTGCTATAACACGATATCATAGATTGAGTAATTTAAAAAGAACAGAAATGTATTATCTCCCAACACGGAGAGCTGAGAAGTCCAAAATAATGATGCCTGCAAGTTCAGTTGTCTGGTGAGGGCTGCTCACTGCTTCTGAGATGGCTGCACCACTCATAGGGGTATGCATGGTGTGTCCTTCTATCACAGAAGGGCAAGCGAGCCACACATGGGTGAAACCTCTCTTATAAAGGCCTTCACCAAAGGAGGGGCTTTTATCACATAGTTCCCTCTTAAGGTCCTGCCTCTTAATCCCATCCCGTTGGCCATTAAGTTTTGACACTTGCATTTGGAAGACACGTTAAACCACAGCATCTCTCTAGGATGGGCCATACCCCACTGGGCTGCCCCTGAGCCAGGAGTAGTCAAGAGTCTCTGTTGGCTGGGGGAACAGAGGAAGCTTTGATATGTGGTTTGGGGTGCTCAAGCCCCATGTGGGGGAGTATCTCAGGGTGTGGCATGGAGCCAGGTGTTAGCTGAGAAGGGTGGGCTGTGGGCCAGGGGCTCGCTTTCCTTATACTACCACATCTGCTGAGGAGCAACCCAGAATCTAGGAATTGTATTTGAACTTGGTCTTCCAGGTTGTTACAGTGGCTGTACTTATAAAAGGTAGAAGAGAGCATATTTTGAGTTTGCTATCTTGATCTGTAACTGAACTGTTAGACATCTAGAATGGGATGAATGGCAGGACCAGTAATTCCAGAGTACTAGCCCTCTTCCCACCACCCCACTCTCCTTCACCAAGGTCCTCCATTCATCCCTGTCTGCCCTGAGCAGCTTCTTCAGGAGTCTCTGGGTTACCTGGGGCTTTACTCTCTCTTCTTCAGCTTCTGGGACTCTCAGAGCTCCAAGTTTTACCAGGGAACTTAGCCTTACCAGGTGCTGCAGTTTGAATACGGTGTGTCCCCTCCAAACTCATATTGAAACTCAATCCCCATTGTGAAATATTAACAAGAAGGACCTTTAAACAGTGATTGGGGCTCGCTCTGCTCTCTGAATGAATTAATCAATTCATGAGATAAATGGATTGATAGGTTTTTTTTGATGGGTTATCTGGAGAAAGGATCTGCTATAAAAGCTAGTTTGGCTGGGTCTCAGACTCCCTGTCTCTATCATGTGATGCCCTGTGCTGCCTTGGAATTCTGCCAGTAAGGTGGTCTTGGACCTATGAGCCCAAATCTCTTTTCTTTATTACTTACCAGCCTGTGGTACTCTGATGTTGACAATATAGAACAGACTAGAACAGCAGGGAGCCAGTCAGCTCCTGGGCCTTGTTTCTGTTGAGTCCCTGCCTTTCCCCTGTCTAGGAGGCTGATCCCTCCTCTGGCCCTCAGCATGTAATGTTTCCTCTTCCTAGAATGCTGTCTCCTCCCTTCCCAGACTTTCTAATCAAGTATGTTTTCCCTTCTTTGTGTTCCCCTCTGCTCTTTGTACATACAATGCATGCCATTATGGGATGGATTGTGTTTCCCCAAAAAGATGTTCAGGTCCTAAACCACAGCACCCCTGGTTGTAACCCTACTTGGAGACAGGGTCCTTGCCCATGATCAAGTGCAGATGAAGACAACTGGGTGGACCTGAATCCAATAGGACCAGTGTCCGTATAAAATGGGAACATTTGGACACAGGGACAGACACACAAGCATAGGAAGGTGATGTGAGGACAGAGGAAGAATGCCATTTACAAACCAAGAACTCTGAGGTGTCCAGAAGCTGGGAAAGAGGCATGGACAGACTCTCCCTCACAGCCCTTAAAGGGAACTAACCCTGCTGTCACCTTGATTTCAGACCACTAGCCACCAGAACCCTAATAAATTTCTATTGTTTAAGTGACTTAATTTGTAGCATTTAAAAACAATTTTTTAAGCTGTTGATGGACCTTGATTTAATTTATTTATTTATATGTGGTGCTGAGAACTGAACCCAGTGCCTCACACATGCAGGGCAAGCGCTTACCACTGAGCCACAACCCCAGTCCAATTTGTAGCAGTTTGATACACATCAGCCCTAGAGTCACTAGTACAGGTACAGTCTTGCACCACATAACATGTCAGTCAAAGGCCCATCACACACATGTATAGAGAACAGTGGTCCCGCAGGGTTATACTGGAGTTGAAAGCTTGCGATCACCTAGCATTGCAGTAGCTATGGTAACGCAGGAAAGTATAACACACATGACTATGTATGGCACAAAATACCCAACAATGATCGCAGAAGACTATGTTACTGGTTTATGTATTTACCATACAATACTTTTATTACTGTTAAAACACATGCCTTCTACTTATAAAAACAAGCTTACTGTAAATAGTGTACTGTGTTCTGCTGGCAGGAACCTCGTATTTCTCGTTTCCCAAGTCTCTTGATGCATCAAGAGACCGCATTGAGTGACTTACCTGTTTCATCTAGGGCTGCGTGGACACATGCTATGATGTTCACATAATAAAATCACCTAGCAATGCGTCTCTCAGAGCACAGCTCTGTACCTTGTTAAGGGACACATGGCTGTGCTAACAGCTGCATCAGAGTTTATCTGAAATTTTGTCTCCATAACTCAACCACCAGTTTTTTAAAGGCCTGGACCATATTGGCCCAGGACCTAGTACAGTACCTGACACAGTTGAAAAATGTTGGTGCCATAACCATAATCAGGCTTCAAGGTGGAAAATCACCGGGGAGAATTTTAACCATTGTCCTAATTAACTATAACAAAGAAGCTAATTATGAGCAAATATCATGCAAATGACTCTGTGCGCCTCTTAATTATATCACCTCATAGATGTCCCCCCGCCCCAGGAAATACCTAATAACTGTTCTCAATTATTGAGTTGATAATCAATGAGAGTGCGACAAAAAGGCAGTGAAGAGATGGTTTGTTGCTCAGCAATGGGGTGGGGAGAAACAAGAACACATGTTCACTGAGAACTATCTGGAGATTCTTTTTCTCAAGCTGAATTGATTTCTGGTTCTTATCTTTCAGAACCACCTTTCATGGAGTACGAAGGAGGGACTGGATACCAGCGGGGAGTGATTTACGAGGGTCATCTGAGGCCAGCATGGGGACTGCTCACACCTGCATGTTCCTAGCTGGGACTACATGCCTTTGCTCTTATGTCACATGTCCCCTGCTGCAAGTGACATGTGTACGCAGGGTGTCTCAGAGAAACCAGGCTTCTGGAGGCAAGGGTCCTAGCTCCCCAGCACTAGCTCTGAGACCTGACCATCCGCTGAGACATGACGCTTCTCTGAAGACACTGGGGTCTCGACTCAGACCTATATAATATCCAGCTTCCATAATTCAGGAAAAATGAGCAGAAAAATTGCAGTCTTTCTGGTATGTGATTTGGGGACTTGTTCTTCAGTTCTGATATAATTTTCTTAGAGGTGAACATATCTCCTCAGTAATCATTCATTTCCAAGTACAGTAGGCAGCATATTACCATTTGAAAACAGACTAAGCTAGGACTTATTTTGCAGCCAAATAAACTGCATTTGAATTTGAATCTTTTCTGATCTCATCTCAGCTCCAAACTATTACACAAGAGTGATCAATACTGTGAATAAGCAAGCTAAAGTTTTCATTATCAAATAAACAGAGAGACTAGGAGAAAAGCAAAAAAAAAATAATATTAATAATGATTGCCTCTAGGCAGTAAGATGATTGGCAATTTCAATTTTTTTTATTTCGAATTTTTTAATTTTGAAAATGTGCATATATACACGTATAAATATACTTCACTATATAAATGTATGTGTATATATATACGTATATGTTCTGGTAGTACAGAGTTGATGTCCTCTGTGTAGGTGACAGCTGTATACTGCATGGGAGCTGGGGGCACAGGTGGCCGGGGAGTCAGCCTCATCCTCATTCTGAAACAGATTTTAAAATTGCTGTGTTCTTGCACCCTTCATGACCTTCAGCCCCTGCCTTAGATGTATCTCTATGAGGTTCTCTTTATTTCCTTTATTAAAGAGCAAATGAAGTCCAGAGGCCACCAAGTCATCCATAGAGGTCTATTCTCTGTGGATTACCCTACAGAGAGGCAAACACTTAGGGACTCCTTTAATCCCCAGCCAGACAGAGTGCTCCTTCTTCAATTAAGCCCATCCCTTCTGCTAGAGATTAAAGTTACTGGCTCTTATTTATACCTCAGTAGAGGAGGACACCCCATTCCATAATAGTCCTGGGCCAACTTGAACAGTAAAATAATTACAACTAATATTTGCATGTTGCTGGACTGTGGTGGCTTCTTAACACTAGCCACTCAATTCAACTGCCTGGGGAGCTTTTACCAAAGCCACTGCCTGGTGCACCCCAGAGCGTGGATCAGAGCCCCTGCAGCTGGAGTCCTGTAAGAACTCCCCAGGCGATTCTAATATGCAGCTGGCGCCAAGAACTGCCACTTCGTTTTTAGAGCACTTGTCCACTATTGGAGCTAATCCTTAGAACCGCTCTGGGCAAGGCGAGCCTGCCCTATTTCCCCAGGCAGGTCTTTTTATAGCTACTACTTTAAAACCTTAAGTCACATTCTACTTCTGGAGTTTTTCCAATTTCTTTTTCTTTTGTGAAATCTACAATGGATATGCCTTCCAGCTTAAGAATTCTCCAGGTACCTGGATACAAACTCTCAGCCCTTGAGAGCTCTGTCTATTCTGTGATTCCCCAGGTGCTTGAAACACTTTGGTCTCAACTCTTTTGCTATCCCAAGACACCAGGAAGCCTTTCCTTCCTCTTTGGAGCCAGCATTGAATGCCCTCAGGGCCAGGCAGGTTCTGTGAAAGGATGAATCCAATGGTTTAATCCAGTGGCGTGGTGCTGATGGTGTGGGTCAAAGGACTGAGCTGTGACTGTGACCTTGAGCAAATTAACTACCAGTTCTCGCCTCTGTGGCATCTTTGGTACTACATTTTTAATAGTCTCCCTAGTAGCCAGGTGTAATGGTGCACCCTATCATCCCAGTGGCTCTAGAAGCTGAGGCAGGAGGATCATAAATTCAAAGGCCAGCTTGAATAACTTAGAGAGGCCCTAAGCAACTTAGAAAGACCCTGTCTCAAAGTAAAAAATTAAAAAAACGAGCTGGGAATGTGGCTGTGTTTAAACACAACTGGGTTGAATCCTTGGTACCAAAAAAAAAAAAAAAAAGAAAAGAAAAATAATAATCTCCATAGTAAGTTTTACAAAGCTTGAATATGCATTTTCATCTCTTTGTTCTTCACAATGCTAATAACTTAGAGAAAATTTTTACATCCCATTTTACATACAATTTAGACTTTAGAGGTTTAAGTAAACTTAAGTTTCACAATCATACAAGTAGAAACTGGCCAAATTTGGTTTTGAAGTCAATTCCTTTTCATTCCAAGCCCTTTGTCCCCCTGTGCCATAAGAAGTTCTATAAATGTCAATCATGTTCCCTGCCTCAAAGGGATGTTGGAAGGACTGACTGTGATGAGGCCCTGTAGCAGTCAGGGGACCTGTCTATTGTGGCCATCATTAAAGCATTGCTATCAATAAAAATAAGAGCAGAGAAAGACCAAACTTGGGTGGAATATACTCCATTCCCCTCACCTGTCATCAAATTCTTTCCTCTCCTAGGTTCTATGAGCTCAGAGGGTCTGGGCCTGATCTCATCTAATTAACGCAGAACATTAGAGGGCAGGATCCAGCCTTCAGCATTTTGTCTTTGTTTAAATTTTCCTAGATGAACCTATTATTCAGGCAGACTGAAAAACACTGTTGGAAAAGAGACCATGTGCTAAATGTCTTTGGAGCCCCAGACTCATCCAGGCTGGCACGTAAAGAAGGTAGACTTAGAAAAATAAAGCACCAGAGCTGGAAAATCCAGGTTAAAATCCAGCTCTACCACTTATTAGAAAAAGGGACTTATTCCCTTTGAGCCTTAGATTCCTTATTTATCAAAAAATAAAAGCAAAACTACTATCCCTCTACTATCTCCAGGGCTGCGCTAAGAAGCGACAGGGACCAACGTGTTGTCCTAATGCGTCCATGCTCATGAACTGACACATTATGCGGAGGGAAGGCAGTGTGACAGTATTATAGGTGCTTAATAAATATTTATTGATCTTCACGAGGTCTTACCTACCCATCTTTTCTTCACCCTTAAATATGAAGCCGGGGGAAATAAATAAGAAATATAATTGCACCTCACACTTCAGGACTCCCTAGACATCTTGCATTAATAGGTCTCTGCAGTTTTCCTCTAAGTGCTAATAATTCCTGGGCGTTTTGATGGTAGCACTTTCTCCCAAAGATGAATTGACCCCAGCTAAGAGCCAGGCTCCTTCCCAAATCTCATTACAATCAGCCTTGATGGCAGCCAGGCTTCAGAATGTAACAAAATTAGGGCTTTTAAATCATTATCTTGACGCTGGAAGCATCATGCTAATAAATGGGAATGTAGATGATGGAGACAAGGCAGGGACCCATTGGCAGCCATGACGCCACCCCACACTCCTCACCACAGAGGGAAGGGAAATCAATTTCAGCCCAGCCAGGAGCATAGCTCCCGGTCCATCCTGGGGGCCATTTGAGCTGACCCTCCTACTCCTCTGTTCAATCATTTTCCAGGGATTCACCTCTCTCTGCTCACTGTCCTGATAAAGATAGGAAAAATGAACAAGTCAGTCAGTGTCTTTTAGGGAACCTCTCTGAGCAAGAGGTGACTTAGGAGGCAGCATTTTTTCTGCAGCAACTCAGTCCTCTTGCTGCTTTTCTAAGCTTCTGAGCATCAGGGCACATCTGTTGTAGGTCAGATCCCAGGAAGCAAGCACCTAAGATGACAATTCAGTTACACTTCTACTTCCCACTTTTCTCCCACTCAGTTGTTTCCCACCTTCCTCCATGGTGTGGGCCCACAACCTTTCTTTTCGGGATATGTAACAATCTCTAATGGGTCTCCTGCCACCTTCCCTCTAGGATGTCCTGGCTGCTAACGCATTCTCCTCCTTGCTCACTTCCCCACCAGGGAGTTGAGAAGTGTCTAAGGCAGGGTCCCTTCTCAAAGACCTTTGTGTATGGCCCTGCCCTTGGACAGCCCTACTCCCTGCTCCTGTGCTTCCTGACTTCCTCCTCCAAGATCCAGACCTTGGTAGACCACACCCAGGTTCCACAGCACACAGAGGGCTTTATCTTCCTCCCCTGGCCCCCACACTCAGCCCATGTCTTGTTTCTTGGTTTCTCCTTAGGCTCTGCCTGGAAGGTGTTTCCCACTAAAACTGAACTAGGCTACTTTCAGGGATGATTCTTTTCATTTAGATTCGAGCTAGTTTGTCAGTGTTCTAGAGGAGGTTTTCCTAGATTACTCAGTCTGTAGAACCTTGCTTGTTTTCATTCTTTGTGAGATATATATATATATATACACATATATATATATACACACACACACATATATACATACATATCACATATATATAACATTGTTTTATATATATAAAACATATATAACATATATATTATACATATATAATGTATACATATATGTATTTCAATTCCTTCTTGGACTGGACAGTAAACCCTATGAGATCAGGAAGCTGTTTCTCTCTTTCGTAAATACATCCCCAATGCCCAGGACAGTGCTGGGCATGTATTAGGTCCTAAATAACTATTTGGATGGATGAATGGATAGATGATAGGTAAATGGATGGATGGGTGGATGGGTAGATGAATAAATGAGTGAATGGGTAGATAAATGGATGGATGGAGAGATGGATGGATAAGTAGGCTTCTCTGCAAGTCCTCCTTCATTCTCCCAGCTTGTCCCTCGCCCATGTTGCCGCCTTTACCATGTTTTAATGGGCAGTCACATACTTACAACTCCTAGCACAATGGACATTTTTAGATACTTTTTTTCAGATTGGACACAAATTTGCTCTTTAGGAGTTTATAGTCCTGAAGGAAAGATAAGGCATATTTAGAGAGACCTAAGCCCTTTAAGTGAGTTATAAGTACCCTAAAAGGAAGAGATGAAGTGACTTGGGGCCAGCAAGCCATGCGATGCAGAGGATGTCAGCTTCCTACAGTTATGGGCTAACAGATAACCTCAGATTGAAACCCAGACCAGCATGACCATGGGATCCACTAGAACTGTCTCTGGGGGACATACATGTGGACTGGGATGGACCAGGGGACTGGAGTAGTCTATGGAGTAACCAGCAGTCTAAATTGTCCCCCCTTTATTCATGGCTAGCAGGGCTTCAGTTTGTTGATGGTAATTTAGTGGCCACTTGCATGTCTGAGCCGATCACTGTTCTTTGTTCTTCTCTCAGTCCTTCTTGGCGTTTCTGGTGGCCATGTGACCTAGTTCTGTGTGTGAACTGAAAGGCTGTGTTTTGAAGGAGGAGATTCTGAGAAAGTTTTTGCTTCCTCGTAAAAGGGAACTGTATCATCCTTTCCCTTTGTATTTGTCTTGAATACAGTTAAGATGGTTGGAGCTGCAGTAAGTATATTGTAACCACATGGTCATAATCTGAGGGAAAGGGCAAGAGAATCTCAGAGGGGCCAGTACTGACATTTTGAGCACCTGAGCTAATGCTAGAAAGCATCTACTCCTAGTCTATTTTGCAAGAAAAATACACTTTTATTTGTTCAAGTCACCATTGTTTGATGTTGCTATTTGCAGGTGATCTTAATCCTAAGGGATACGTAACTATACAGACACGTCTAAGCCAGGCCAGTCAGTCACAGTTTTCAGAGGGATTGGGAAAGTTATACACAGCAGAGAATGCACCTAGAACTGGATTCCTTCCCAACATCAGTCCAGGTGACTCACTCCCAGGACAGACTCATGAGGCTTCAGGAGACTCCTAAACTCCTGGATACATCTTGTCCTAATTATGTCAGTAAAAACAGTCACCAAGTCGGGCGTGGTGGCGCACACCTGTAATCCAAGCGACTCGGGAGGCTGAGGCAGGAGGATCACAAGTTCAAAGCCAGCATCAGCAACTTAGCGAGGCCCTAAGCAACTCAGTGAGACCCTGTCTCTAAATAAAATACAAAATAGGGCTGGGGATGTGGCTCAGTGGCCGAGTGTCCCTGAGTTCAATCCCTGGTTCCAAAAAAAAAAAAAAAAACAGTCACCAGAGTGGCCTTGTGTTTTGATTATATGAAAACAAGTGACATTCCCCTCCTGGTTCACTGCTACTTCTATCAATAAATTTACATTTTATCAATATTTCCAACCAATGTGAGTCCTTCCCCCTTCTCTACTTCCATAGCTCTTGGTAGTCTCTGCACCTGATGCTAGTTTTGTAGACATCCAACTTGTGCAGTTCCGTAGGCCCCTGGGCTGACAAGGACCCCTCTACCCTTGATTTAATGTGCTACCGTCACTGTGAAATTCTTAATTTTTAACTAGAGGCCCCATGTTTTTCTTTTGAACTGCATCCCACAAATTCCGTAGTCAGTCCAGCTTCCACTTACAGATTTTGTGACTTTGGGCCATGTCAGCCTCTCTAAACCTCAGTTTTCTCATCTGTAAAATAGAATAACCGTAATGCCTTTGCCATTTGGGGGAGGACTAAATGAGATGTACGCATGGCACCTGCCCTGCACCTGGCCTGCTCTGAACAGCTTCCTTCTCCTGCTTTTCTCCCCTGGAGTGTCTGTCTGTCCATGATAGACTCCTGCTGTGGTGACGTTGGGGGTCCATCTTCATAGCTGAAGTCCATGGTTCTAATACCTTGTCCAGAATAGTGGCAGTCAAGCTGTTTGAGGGCTGCAATGGTTCCTTGTCCTTACAGGGCACAAGATAAGAGCTCAGTGAATGAAGGCATGCTACTCTGAAAGCTGGCAGTCTGCGTCAGGCCCACTTCTCCCTCTGAAGTTCCCTTTAGGGAATAGCATAGCTTAACGGCAGTATGGTAAAGAAGGCATATTCAGGATTTTGAGGTTCAAAAACTGCTACTGCCATTTACCAATAGAAGAGCAGTCAAAATTTCCTCCCATCTCAGCCTCCATGTGGAATTAGATTAGAGCCAGGACATTACCATAGGGAATCAAGTGCAGCCAGACTCACCTGTTTTCAGGGCAGGAGACCAAGTTCATGATGGGAGCAACAAAGACCATTTTCTTTGCTTTCTTATTTGTGGTACTGGGTATTGAACACAGGGGCACTCTGTCCCTGAGCTACAACCCTGTTCCTTTTAATTTTGAAAAAGGGTTTTATTTTGAAAAAGGGTCTTGCTAAGTTGCCCAAGCTGACCTTGAACTTGTGATTCTCCTACCTCAGCCACCTGATGCACTGGATTATAGTCGTGCACCACTGTACCTGGCTACAAAAGTCTTTTTCAATGAGCCGCTTTCAGCAGCTGCTCTAGCCTCCTTGAGGATTGAATTCTGGTTGCATGTGATGTCCAATGGGGAAGCAGAAAGCTGCTTACCAGGCAGAAGAGGCGGCATCTACACCCAAGTGTGGCTTAAAAGGAATCAGTCTGTGAAATGAGCGGTATTGACAGAGTGGTTAGAAGGGAGGAGAGTTTTGGACAGAACTAACTCATTTCTTAATATTTAGAAAAAGTTCACCTAAAGAAAAATCCACCCATTTCCATTTCAAAGCATTTTAATAAGCAAGAGCTTACAGAGCTAATTTGACAGTAGTTAATGTGGAACTTCCACTGATGGATGCTAACTCCTTCAGCGCCTCCGCAGAGCCGCGAGGTAGATGTATTGGTCTCACTCGCTTCGCAATTGAGTAAATTGAGGTTTCCAAGGATCAGTAACTTGCTCAAGGGCAGGTAACTGGCAAGCCCAAGCTGCTTGTGCATGAAGTGCATGAATCTCGAGTGTGCAGCTTGGTGAATTTTAACCCACACGAGTCCAGCAACTGCCAGCCAGATCACAGCATCAGGCACTTGCTACATCCTGGGACATCCTCATGACCAGTGGTCACTCCTCTTCTGACATTATCCCCAGAAAGTCATCTGAGGTAAAACAGTCTTGCTTGTTTCCCTTTCTACAATCGTTTTTCCTCAAAGAAAACCAAGAGGTGATTTTTCTCTCATACTTGCTAATAAATTTCACATATATTTATGTATATATGAGATATACATATATCTCATATATATTTGTGTATATATCATATACACATGTTATGTATACATATTATATATCTAACTATATATAGATATGTAGATATTTACCTATATATATTAGGGTTGGTGATACAGCATATGTACATCTATGTCTCTACATAGATAGACATAGATACATAGATAGAGATAGAGGTAAATACGTTGGAAGGGTCCTCAGTTTGTGGTGGAACTTTGATGAGTGTGCCTTTGGTTAGTTGAAAAAATTCAGGGATATCTAATTACCAATGACAGCTAGCAAGTAGAGATGGAGATGGGAGGAAACTGGATAAGAATTAGGAAACCAGTGAAGAATTTGGGACTTTTCCCATGAGAATGTTGATATAGCTGGCATCTTCCAAGGACTTTAAAGTCTCTCCATTATAGCACCACCCCCCAGAGTAGGAGCCCAACATATAAATATATGTTCATAGCAGGCACTCAATAAACTAGTGAGCTACGCCATCTTTATTCCTCCATGTCTCCTCCATTGTTCATAACCCAGAGCACTTTCAGCTCTCTGAGACCTGGCAAGGACAGTGCTTCAGCCCATTTCCCTAGCACCGTGGGAGCAGGTTGAGTCCCTTGCAGGGTCTTCAGGCTATTGTCCATCTAGACCCAGCAAACCATCCTGGGTCCTTGTAGGTACTGAGATACCTACTGTTCGCCATGATAGTTATTTCACATGGCTCTCCCAGCTTTGTGAGAAGTTACCAAGAGGGAGGGAGGGAGAGAGAGAGAGAGAGAGAGAGAGAGAGAAACACTGGGACTGGGGTTGTGGCTCAGTGGTTGAGCACTTGCCTAGCATGTGTAAGGCCCTGGGTTCAATGCTCAGCACTGCATATAAATAAATAAAGGTCCATTGACAACTACAAAATATTAAATAAAAAAGAAAAGAAACAGAGTTCTTTTTAGAACAAGGCAGGGCTAGGAACCAGAAAGGGGGAAATTTCTCCAAATATTCCCCTCCACCACACTGTGATATGAAGACTGCTAAGCACTGTGTCAGATACTTTCTCATTTGATCTCCTGGATCAGCCATTAAGGTTGGCAGGGAACATGCTGCTATCCACCCACTTTTGTCTGAGGGGACAGATTCAGGAAGGGGAGGTGACCTGCCAAGGTCAGAGCTATAAGTGCAGGGATAGATCTGACTGATGCCCAGAGCCACCAGCTCCCTCCCCAGCAAAGTGACTCCTGGTGGCTTCATTGGCCCCAAGCTGCTCAGGGCCTTGGGACGAGCTCAGACTGGCTGTTAGCAATCAATCAAGAGTGTTCATGAGGCGTCTGCAGACTTTTGGCTGGTGGTCTCAGAAGCTGCTCTTGCAAAACGCTTTCTTATTTTTTTGTCCAACTAATGCCAAGGTCAAAGCAAAAAGAACAAAACCCCCAGCAACAGTCACCTTCCATTCTGTACCAGTCAGCCTGGCAAAGCCTGTTTCACTTCCAAAATTCAAATTGGAAACTGCCTTCTGTCCTCATTAGTTTGGGTTGTAGCAGTCATTACATTCTAAACAATTAATCCCCGAATGCCAATTCTTAGTAGAATTATCCTGGACACAACAACTGGTTTTCTTAACAGCAAGGCTGAAGCAATTATTCGTAGCTTTTGTAACTAAACATGCTGCACTTGACACTTTACAGTGTTTTCGTCATCACTGAGTTATCGCCGTTTATCTCTATCAGGGGAAAAAAAGGCCATTCAATTGTGAAGGCCCTATAATCAAGGAGCCTGCTCCTGGGCTTCCTCTGCTTGCTCAGAGAAAAAGGAGAAAATCTCCTGGGCCTCAAAGCCCACAGAAAATCAGGATTTAGCCATTTTGAGACCAAAACCAAAGGGAAGCATGTACCAGAGGGTTCTTGGGTTATCGAACAGCTCTTCATGAGCTCAGGTCCAGAATTGGGTGGCTCAGAATCATCCCTGGGAATCTGAGTTGGTCCAGGGGGGGTTCCCCTTCCTTCAGCAAGAGAGGTAGAAAGGCTTCAGACAGATCAATCAGGGAACAGTCAGCAGCCCAGCCCACCCTGGGCTATATGAGACCCACTCACCTCCTCATGCATTTACACAAATGGAGGCCTTCTGAAGGAAGGCAGGGTAGAAGACACAGGCAGGCTCTCCTGACTTCAGGATCCTGGCTCCATCACTTGCTGCTGTGTGGCCCTCAACGTATCTCTGTGCCTCAGATTCCTCATCTATAAAGTGGTGGTAGTAATAGTCTACTTCACAGGGTTATTTTGAGGATTAAATGAGGCAATATGCACAATTAGAACAATGTGTCTGGCACATAGTTTGTGCTTTATAAGTGAGTGTGTTAAAAACTAAGTGAAAAAGAACTTTCCTTTAACAATTAAAGGATCCTTTTAATGTTCTCTTGTCCTTGTTAGATCTGAGAGCCCACAAGAAAGACTAGAAGGGCAAAAAGAGAAAAATTGATCCCTTTCCTAACTAAGTCCCAAAGTCCCCTCGTTTATTAGAGTACCTGCAGACCACCTTTGGCACCAATGTGATGGTGGCGCTTCCCCTGGCTATCAAAAAGGGAGCTTAGAGCATTTATCAACAGCACATAGAGAACCAGTCTTCAGATCATCAAGGCCCACCTGAGGTCAGAACAACCCTAATTCAGCAGATGGAAGTCAGACCCCTGGGTTTTTCTCTCTGCTTTTACTGAATCACTATTAGGATCCACAGACCAAGTGTGCCCTCCTCGCATCTGGCAACGATAGTAACAACAGCAATAATAACAGGTAGTAATAAACCCATACAGCGCCCTTTCCAGGCACCTTTTCAAACACTTTATTACATTAACTCATCCAGTTCTCAGAGCAATGCTAGTGGGTGGGTACTACTGTTATTCCCATCTTACTCGTACCAAGAGAACGTGTAAGATAATTGTAAGTCCATTGTAAGTCCAAAGTCAAACAGCGATCCCAGGTAGTGTGGCTCCAAAGTCCAGTCCTCGTGGTCACACTGTGTTGACTGTAGCAATTACCCATCCTCAACCCCAGATCCTCTCGGAGCACAAAGGCCCAACTCTATGCTCAGGCAGGAGGGATCTGGGCTTGGGACCAAGTCTCATTGCTCACCTGGCTGTGGCCTTGCACCTGGAGATTCTCCTGCTACCACGTTCCTGCCCTAGAGCACACCTGGGTACAGGCTCCTGCTCCTAAGCTCCCTGCCCAGGGCTCCCACTTGCTTGTATGTTCATGCAGTCCTGAGCCTCCATGTACTAATTAGCTCTGCATTTACCAAGCACCTACTATGTGCAGGTCATTAATTTATGCTAGCCCTGGGGATACAGGGCCCTTGAGGAAGTTGCCATCTGAGATAGGCATAGACAGGCAAATGAACACACGAACCCAGCAGAATCTGAACAATGCACTTAGCATCAATCCAGGGATCCATGAATCAGAAGGGAGGCATTCGATTATGCCTGGGATCAAGGGTTATCAGGACAGGCTTCATGGAGGAGGAGAGGGCATGGGCTGGGTCTGGAAAAGTCTGGCCCTGATCTCTAATCTGGTGGCTGTGGCCCTGTTTCCTGCTGCTGGATATGGCCTTGGAGGTCCCTAGTTGCCAAGAACTCTTATAGTGGTCACTGCAAACACCACATTCCACCTGCCTGGACATACCCACATGATCTCAGAGAGCAAAGAGAATTGCATTTATTGTCTTTATTTTGTAATTGGTGAGTGGTAAATGTGCAAATATCTGCTGGCCTGGAGCCCGCTCCAGGCATGGGGAACAGCAGGTTCTAGCATCCTCTGGGTAGTCCAGTGTGAATCCAATTTCTCTTTGGACTTGTGACCCCCTGGCCTGTTCTTGGCCTTCTCAGGTTCATGCGGAAAAAAAATTATATCTTTCCAGAATTCTCTTTTCTACTCCCAGATGTCTTTGGGAGATCTGGAGATATACAAGGGAATCCATCTTATTAATTCTATACTCAGATGACACAGTAAATCTGAGGCCACATCTGAGTCTAAGTTCCATGATCTTTTCAGTGCACAGAGGTGTTTAGAATACATCCGTGGGCTTTTACTTTTCTACTAAGTTTCTGTCACCCACCATGAATGGGCTGAGCTTGTACAATTAGCTTACCTCCCCTTCGTTACCATTTCATCTACCTCATCACAAATTATTTCAAACCTCTTCCTCCTCCTCCTTCTTCTGTTTTTCTTTTTGTGGTTGTAGGGATTTGAACCCAGGGTCACTCTACCCCTGAACTATGTCCCCAGCACTTTTTATTCTGGCTAAATTGCTAAGACTGACTTCTATCATGTGATCCTCCTGCCTCAGCCTCCCGAGTCACTGGGATTATAAGCGTGCATGACCGCTTTTGACCATTTCAAGCTTCTTTTGAGAAGATATTGAATATAAATAAATCCAATTGTGAATACCCATCTCTGCACATCAAGGTCACCTTGGAGGGAGGCTAAGAGCAAGTGTCACCCTCTGGTCTAGCAGATGGAGAGGCCGAGTCTGAGTGACTTGACACAGAAGGCTAAGCCAGGACACAAATGTGGCTTCGCCTGGGGATCTGGAGTAGACTTCCTTGGCCAAGTACTTTTGAGAGTGGGCAGAAGTGCCTGGGAGCTCGTCTGTTTCTAATTCCTCTCGGATTCTTGGAGAGCACTGTGTTTCTGGCACTCCCTTCAGTAAGCACGCTGAGAAGGGTCCAACTGGCATTTATTTAATTACCATAAACAGATGTATCACTTTGGCTTCAGCGAGACAACTTCTCGATGTGCTCAGCAGCTCGTCTGCCTACAAGGAGGCCTTGTGCAGGGCACGGGTGGGGGACAGTCTGGCCCTTACAGTGCCAACACCAGCCCTCTTGTCCCCCTGCCACCATGCTGAGGGGCACTGTCACAAGCAGGCACCATGGGGGACCCAGAGGGGAGTGAAGGCATATCACCCAGATCTGAACCACCTTCCTCAGGTGTCCTGGTTATTCTTCCCACTTCAGTGTCGCCTGTGAGCCTTCTGCAGCCCTTGGTGGCTTCTGATGGTGGCCTGCCTAACTTTTGGTGATTCCCCTGCCTGGCTCCTGCCTGAGTGTTTTCCTCCAGCCACTAACTCGAGCATAGCCCTGACCCTCCTTCCTCCAGCCTTCAGCATCTGCCCTGGAGCACAGCTCACCAGCCCCACTCCTTGACACTGGGATGGCCTCCCCACACCCACCCTGATGCCCCTCAGCTCAGTTCTTCCCCCGGCAGTTTTGCAAAGAAAAAATGTTTGCAGAATATTAAGGAAAGGGCTTTCCAGAAATGAAGGTAAAAGCTGAGCTAAATTAGGTAAGAGCTGGTCATTAAAATTTCGTTCTTCTTTGATTTCAGGGGGAAAAAATCAGTAACAGAACATGGCTGCTAATAAAAAAGGATGTTTCAAAGGCCTGTGATTCTGACAGGACAGGTGCTGCATGGGGAGACCATGTTCTCTTAAAGGGGCCTTTCATTTTGTATAAAAAGATCTCTCTCCCTTTTCTTTCTTTCTCCCTTCCTTCCTTCCTTCCTTCCTTCCTTCCTTCATTCCTTCCTTCCTTCCTTCCTTCCTTTCTTTTCTGAGAAAAGGAGGCTGGGTAATGTTATCCCAATGCTTAGACGCATGTGCATTTCCAATGTGTCCCTACCTCCCCTTGCCACTGAACAGCAAGTCAGATGTTGACAAGGCGACCACACTTCTCAAATCTGAGGACATGCTGTCCACCTGAAAAACCAGATAACCCCTTTTTTTGCTTTGTTTTGTTTTATTTTTTAAATAAGATCCTAGAGCACAAACTTCCTTTTCTACAGGATCATTTTGAGTTGGGCATTTCAGTAAAGCTGTGGCAAAGAGTTTCCTGAAGGTATTTATGCAGATCATCATTTCTGTAGAGCCTGAATTTGGAATACTGTGTTGTTTGTAGAAGTCTCCAGACAATCTATTCTGAGATCAGAAGACAGAGAGAGAGAGGGAGAGAGAGAGAGAGAGAGAGAGAGAGAGAGAGAGAGAGAGAGAGAGAGAGAGAGAGAGAGATAACATAGAGGTTGAAGGCATGCTTTAAACTGTTTCACGCATGGGATGGGGCCTTGGGCAAGTTATTTTGTCTTTTGGTGCCTCAGCCTCAGCTTCCTCGTGTGTAATTGGACATATACTTGGAGCATCATCTTGAGGCTTTTCTTAATAAAAAGCAATTCAAGTAAATCATTTAGCAAAGTGCTTGGCATTTAGTAAGTGCTCAATATATGTTATACAATAACACACACACACACCCACACACACACACACACACACACACACATACACACACACAGAGTCAATCTGGGTTAAAGCAGAGCCTGAGATAAGGCCTTGGATGTGGTAGTTTATTTGGGAGGTGATTCTGGCAAGCAGAGGAAAAACACAGAGTCACAGGAGCTCAATTCCATGGGCAGTCTACAGAAGCACAGAGAACATGGCCCAGGATCACCACCAAGAGCTGGAGCATCTGTGCCTATGTTTATACACAAGATGGGTGAGACAGGGTCTCTGCTCAGTATTTTAAAATGAAAAATCATATATTCAATATTAGTCCTAGAGTCAAGTAAGTTGGCCCCGTTGTTTATTGTGAAAAGTAAACTCTTAGGGATGACATATCAAGAAGAGCTTAAAAGCACAGGATTTAAATTTATAAAACACTATTTCCCAGTGGCAGGATTTAACAGAGTTCCTGGCTGTAGCATGCTTTCAGTGTGTGGCAGCTCTTTGTGATTGTTATTGCCGTTATTGTTAGTATTGTGTGCATAACTGAGACAGTAGAACTATCATCTGAAGGGTTCAGGATGTGCAGCCGGCTCAGCCTAGGATAAAATCACAATATAATTCTAATTTGCAGAAGAGGTTTTGAGTGGCTACTAACCTTGGACTTCTCAGCACATCTTAGCCAAGTTCTGTGAGTCAGAGCTAAGGTCGCCATGAAGTCTGGCTACAAAGCCAGCAGGTTGCTGGGCTTGCTCACCAGTCTCCTGTAAAATCTGCATTATTGATCTGAATTTGGTTCCATCTCTGTGGGGCCTTCCTGTTGCCAGCCTATCCTCATCTTCCCTCTCCAACTGTGGTTTGCAATGCTCTTCTCTTCTGCAGAGGACCCTCCTGCTCCTACTGTGACCAGGTCAGCCCCTGCTGTCTCAGACCACTCTTTCCTTGTGGAGTCCAATGCCGCATGCTGCTGGAGACAGCCCTGCAGCACACAGCTCCCTTCTCATCATGGCTTCGTGATTAAAAATACATTAAAGGTCTAAGAAATTATTAAGAGATACAGCATTGTGCAAGTACAACTGACATTTCCAGTTAGACCACAATTCTAAATTATCCACAAAGACCCCGTTCTGCCGAAAACACTAGGCTGCTTTCTGACCTGTTTTCTGAGGTACTTTCATCCTGGGCCCATGGTCAAGATGAAAGTGTAACCTTCAGTGTTAGAACTTGATCTACAGGGCTATTGGACAGTCTGAGGTTATGGTAGTGTGACTCTGGTGGCATCCCATGGAGCCTTGTCCCTGCCCCTCTTTATAACCCAGCACTAGGAACATTGCCTTTTTATTGCCCTGCTGATGCCCAGCAGGTTCATACCCTGGCCATGTCCTGAGCATGAGGGTGCTCTGGGAAGACGTCCAGCACTGCCATGGGGACACATCACAGAGGCAGTGTCCATGACCAAGTTGCCCATCTCCCATGGGGTGGTGGCAGAGGCAAAGCTGTGGCTAAACACAGAGCAGGAGGGTTGGACTGGCCCTGCTGCAGCCCATCCAGCTGCCTCATCTGATAGACTCAAACCTTGAAGAGCACATCATTCTGGTTCTCTTTGCTTGAACACCCAATGCTTTGAATCTGGGTCCCTCAACAGGCTGAACCTTCTGCTGCTGTCCCTGCCCACTCATTCCCACCATCCAGTTGCAGAAGTTTGCTTATCCACTCAAGTCAGGCACACTGAGTCACACCTTGTGTGTCAGGTAATATATTTGAGGAAGTGGACTTAACAATGCTGATAATATAACTACTGTTGATGGAGTAATTGCCATGTACCAGATCTGAGCACTTTACCAGAATCATGTTAGTTATTCTCTACACCAACCCTGTTACAGGTGAGAAAATGAGACTCAAGGAGGCCAAAGATATCACTGAAGTCCAAAGGTTCCAAACACATAGAAATGATAAATGTTCAACGATATGGAAATGCAGATTACCCTGATCTGATCATGGCACATGTGTACATGTGTTGAGTTCTCATATTGTACCCTATAAATATGTGCACATAGTATGTGTCAATTAAAAATAAAAAATTTAAAAGATATCGCTCAAGAAAAGCAACATTGGTTGGGGAGGGAAGAATCCACATTTATTGGATTAGACAAAAGGGTATGAAGGGAAGGCGGGGATGGGCATAGGAAAGACAGTAGAATGAATCAGACATAACTTTCCTATATTCATATGTGAATACATGACCAATGTAACTCCACACCATGTACAACCACAGGAAAGGGAAGTTATACTCCATGTATGTATAATATGTCAAAATACATTCTACTGTCAGATATGACTAAAAAGAACAAAAAGAAAAAAAGAAAAGCAGCATTAGGTTTAAACCCCGATCTATCTGACTCCCAAATCCATACTCAGCTAAAACATTACCCTCTCTTTCCCAGTACTGCTCTGTCCCCTCACCTCTCTCCTGATCCTGGAGGGATCAGTCACAGATGGGTGGGGGGAGGATCCTGTTCATCTCCATTTTTCCTTCCACCACACCAGGGACGAGGTTGTCCCATTGACGGGGCTCTGCACCTGTGATCTGACTATCACTGCTATTCTGAATATGCACTGCTATTCAGAAACCACTCAGGGACCACCCACGTGGGCATCTCAGGGAGGCCATCATTTGTATGTGTATGAGCGTGTGTGCATGTGAGTGTGCATGTTTGGGGGGTGGACTCAGATGCCCCTCACAGAGCCACCTACCCGTGTGCTTCCTCCAGCTGCTGCTAATGGAAAGAAGCCATGAATAAGTCATAAGGGGGCAGTTTTCAGGATGAGTGGAGAAGGGGATTTATCTGCACTGCACAGCTCCTGGCTCTGTGAATGACAGGGCACCCCACTCACTCACAGTGGGCACACATATCCTCCCAAGACCCAGCCCCTCTCCAGCTGGACTTCTGGACTTCCAGACTCAGAACCCAATAGAGTTCAGCACTTTGGAGCTAAACATTAGGGACAAGTGTGAACTGCATAGGGCAAGAAATTATTTTATTGAAAGTCCCTTCAATAAAGGCAATTTGCAAATAAATACCAGAAAGAAAGCGAGTGCTGCCTGGTACAGAGAGAGGGAAGGCCAAGGGAGACAGCCAGGTGCAGGGTGTGGGGAGCCACTGTCACCCTAATGAGCATATTGACTGAAGCTGCTGCTGTGACTCTCCTCCGCAGTGGGCATTTGCCTAATGTGAGTGCCCTCAATCCTCACAACCACCTGAGAAGGGGAACATTGTTTTCTTTATAGATGAGGACATGTAGCCTCTAAGAGGCTAAGTTCAAGGTCATATGTCAGCAAGTGGCACCTTTGGGATTTGAACTCACACTCTTACCCCAGAGCTCATGATTTTCTCCCCAGATTCACTACTTTTCCCAATATTGATCTCGTGGACTTATGAAGTAGGCACCAAGGACAAAATACAAAGCTCTACCCTTTTACTGTGTACCTAATTATCATATGATTTTTCAAATATGGTATGTATGCATGCGTATGAATTACATTATTTGTGAAAGAATTTGAAATAAATGAAAGGCATGGTGACACATGCCTGTAATTCCAGCTACTCAGGAGGCTGAGGCAGGAGGATTACAAGTTTGAGGACAGCCTGAGTAACTTAGTGAGACCCTGTCCCAAATAAAATTTTAAAAGCCTGAGGATGTAGCTCAGTGGTAGAGCACTTGCCTAGCACGCACAAGGCCCTGGATTCAATCCTCAGTACCCAACCCCCACCAAAAAAAGAATTTGGAGGAATAAAGGAAGAGGAGGATGTAGAGGCTATGATTTGCTAAGAAATGTGGGTTTGGTGAAGGATGATGATGAGATGTGTGGTGCAGCCCAAGAGGCCCTGCTGCTGGCCCGGAGTGGGGTGATAATGTACAGTAAGGAACCCTAGAAAATTTCTGCTCCTACCATATGTACCTGGGACATTTAGTTTGGGATAATTTGAAGGCAGCTTGAGGCAGTTCTGTGATGCAGATCTGGCAATAGGAGACCTAACTTCCCTAAATAGGCTGACTTTGCAAAAGTCAAGCAAGAGGTCAAACAGTGGTCTTTAAAGATATGACCACATCCTAACATCCCAAACCTGTGAATATGATCTAGAGAAAATAAGTGAATATCATGATGGTGGGAGCTTATCCTGTGCTATCCAGGCAGGCCCAAAATGCAGTCGCCTGTGTTCTCAAAAGATAAGCACACAGAGGAGACAACACAGAGAAGAGAAGGAGGCGTGTGACCATGGAGGCAGAGATGGGAGGGATGCAGCCACAGCCAAGGGGTGCATGGAGCCATCAGAATCGGAAGGGGCAAGAAGGGATTCTGCCCTAGAGAGTTCTGAGGGAGCCTGGCCCTGCTAGCACCTGATGTCAGACTTTCTGTCTCCAGAGCTGTGAGACCAGCAATGCACTTCTGTGCTTGACTGTGCTTTTAAGCTGCCTAGTTTGTAGTAATTCGTTACAACAGCCATAGGAAGTGAACACATGTTGTTTCCTTGACTCTAAAATAATCTCCCAGCTTTGACATTCTCCCCACTTTCCCTGAGCCACAGATCCATGGGAGGATGGGTCTCTATTCTGCAGGTTAACCCCTCTCCATGGCATTTCACATCTAAACAGGTCACTGATCCCTCTTGGGGAAAGAGGTAGGGTGAAGCTGACATTTTAAAGGTAAAATACCTTCACCGAGAGTTACTTTTTTTTTTCCTTATTGTTTCTTTTAAACAGGGATTGAACCCAGGGGTGCTTAACCACTGAGCAACATCCCTATCCCTTTTTATTTATTTATTTATTCATTCATTCATTCATTCATTCATTCATTCAGAGTCTCCCTAAGTTGCTTAGGGCCTCGCTAAGTTGTTGAGGCTGACCTCGAACTTAGGATCCTCCTGCCTCAGCCTCCTGAGTCACTGAGATTACAGTTGTGTGCCACTGTGCCCTTTCTCCATATTGTTAATTCCTAGAAAAATATTCTGTCTTATCCTGGGGATGCTATCAAAATAACCCTGACGTCTCTGTGTTTCAAGGAAAGCTTGCAGTATCCGTTTTCTAATTTTTCCAAATAGTCCCTGCAGGTGAGGGGACATGGTTAAGGGATGTCACAAAATTTGCTTGGGGGCTGCTCTGGGTAAATGCAGTACAGAGGTAATCTGCTCACCTCTGCAAGTCTCCTGCTTCAGCCTTCCCTGCAACTCAATCACTAGCACACAGCTAACCAAATTACTGCTCAGGGCTCTGGGCCTCCTGTTATGTGACTCAGGAGCCTCATTTGCAATCACCATTAACCAGAAAAGCTGCTCGGTGCCCGAGCCCATAGAGTCGAGTGTCATACAATACCAAGGGGCTGGAAGAGGCTGCGGAGAGCCTCTGGGATAAAGCTCATAGAGAACAGACCACCAGCCTGGAACCCCTCCCTCCCTTACCTCTCCCCAACCCATCGGGTGCTAATGAGCAGTGAAGTGGCTCTAGTCTAGGCAGAGAAAGAAGATGGGGAAATTAGTCGGAGGACAGGGAATGGGACCTTCAGAGGTGTGAAATAAGAACTGGGTAACCCACATGCCAGCTATTAAGCAATCCTGTCAGAAGCCCTGAACTGCTTTACAGCAGGTATTCACAGGGCACACTCGAAAAACAATGCTCAGGTTTTGCTCAGGTCTTCAGCTCTCATTCCCGCTGCTGCCTGCCCCGCTGTGTCAAGCAGTTAGCAAAGCCCCAGGGCAGCGCAGGATTTCCAAAGATTACCCAATAAACAGTTAGAGGCGATGTTTGGCTTTAGGATACATCTCACATCTCTCCAGCTTCTCTCCTTGGAGGATCACGTCCTCCTCCCCCTCCCCCCACCTGCATCACTCAGAATACATTCTTACCCACAGGCTGGTCTTAGAATGCAAGGCACAGGGATGCTACAAGGAATGGCACTGAAACGCCCCAGTTTTAGATTTCACATCTGCCAGGCACTTAAAGCCATCATTGTCCCATTCCGTGTGTTTCTGTCTGCAAACCCAAGGTTAATGGGTTACAACAGAGAAGAGCAGCAGGGATCTGGCTGGCTGGAGGCAGGAATGGCCTTCCCTTCCCGGGAGGTGGGAAGACTTATGTTCCAGGGTCAGGATGCAGGAGGGCACTGAGATCTCAGGGATAATGCTGGCACTGGATGGAGGTATCAGAGAGGGACTTTTGGAAGTTTGCCAGAAGACATTTTACATTTTGTGTGTGTGTGTGTGTGTGTGTGTGTGTGTGTGTGTTTTCCAGAAAGCATTTCTTTTTACAGGAACTTGTTTTCAAAGCCTGTGGTTAAGAGAAGGAAGTCACACAGACGTCTCTTCTCAGTCACTGTCCGCTTGGGAAGTGCTGAAGACTGACCTCGGAAAGGCTCTGGCTGGGGCTACAGACCCTTCTCTGGAAAAAACCAGGCTGCGGGAACTGCGGGAACTGGTCATCCCAACCCCGGTCAAAGGGTACGGTCCGCAGTGGGGCAGAAGGCAGTTCTGCGCAGGGCAGCTAGTGCCAAGGGGAGAGGAGCCAGAGGAGAAAGGCTTCTTGGACTGGAAAAAGGACGCGCGGAAGGAAGGAATGCTGAATCAGGACCAGGCGCGGGAGCCTCAGGAGCGCCGCCTGCAGCTTTTTCGCCGCATTGCAATACCTCTGTGACCCGGGAAGCAGAGGACAGGCAGCCAGCCAGGAAAGCGGGCTCCTTGGGGCCCACTTCTCATGAGGTGGGAAGGAAAAGCGGGAGTATCACTTGAAACCTTGATCTTTGCAAGAAGTCATCCCTGCAGACAGAGACAGACACAGGGAAACTCGTATTTGCTCCACTGCCTGGCATCCTCTCAGAGCGGAGGTCTCTCTAACAGAGCCAGTTACTCCGAAAGACCCTTTAAATTAGGGTAGGCTTAGGGTGTGATGACTTTAACCATAGTATCTGCAGTCCCCAGAAAGGCTCTGCCTTCCATTTTGAAAAAAAAAAAGGCATGAGACTTGAAGGAATCCCAGGTTACTGAGTAATCACCATAATAAGAGTGAGAATGAAGGTGACCCATAGAAGCAAAGTAAATACAAAATTTCCTCAGCTCAGTAAGTGAATTTTGATTATAACCCAGCATTTGCCTCAGGTTTTCAGAGGTTGTTAGAATTCCCAGGAAGATCCAGGAAAAGATGTAGAGTGTAAAAGTGCTTCCACAAAGAAAAACACAGGCTTTCCCATCTTATTTGTAGCTTCGTGCAACCCAGAAAGTTGAAAACAAGGTTACAGTCTCTCTGTCCTTGGTCACAATTTCATGTACTAGCCTGTCATAAGAAGTGTGGGGAAGCACCGCAGATCAATAGATATTCTGGATTATACTGCCACGGTTGGTTCTCTGCACACCACCCCATCTTTTTTTCTCTCTCCCCCCTTTAAAAAAGAGGGATATCTATTTATTTATTTGTTTATTTATTTGTTTATTTATTTTAGGTAGATCACAGCTTATTATATTAAACCATATTTCTGTGGTTTATTTATGGAAATTAATGTTTAGAAGGGAAACCTTTTTTTTTAAGCCTTTGTACACTTTTTAATCTAAGCAATGGGGCAGTGATACTTCTAGAAGGTTATTCCTTTAGAAACTCTGCAAATGGCAGTTAGTCCTCAGGTGTGAGGAGTAGGTGAACTTAACTGATGGGCCATCCAGACCCTGGATGAGCACGGGGTACTTGTGGAGATCGTCACAGAAGCAGCCCGATTGCCAGAGAGTAGTCCTCTGAGCCCTGTGCTGTGCCTCAAGCCTGGGCATTCAGACGCTCCACGTGCTTTTCTTTTTCCAACCTGTGGTGATTTTTCTATGAGCAAAATCCTTAAGTGGATTTTTAAAATTAGGAAACGAAAAGTCAAATGAGAGTGTATGTGAAAAAGTGAGCTGTGCAAAATAGCCTCTCAAAATATATGTCACCTCTTTTTATGTTCCTGCTTATATGATTTCCAAGTTGCCTTGAAGGCTTTAAGTGACAACTTTTGAAGTTCCTACAAATTATATGCAAAAACATAAAGGTTTTTTTTTTTTTTTTTTTTTTTTTGAGGAGAGTGTTAGAAAGCACATTTGCCCCTTGTAACTCTTGGCAACCACACAAAGCTATGGAAGAGCCAGGACAAATATTCCTATGCTCCTTTTGAAGGTGAGGAAGTAGAGTCTCAGAGAGGTTCAGTCATTCAAGGTCACACAACTGGTCAGAGCTAACTCAAGGTCTCCAGCCCTGACTATGAACCCCTGGGCTTTGCAGCAGGAATAAGTGTCAACATCCAAGCAGACATCACTGAAAAACATTCACAGATGACTTCCCCTCACCGTGCACCAAGACCTTCAAACCCCTCTCTTCCCCATCATCAGCTGCAGTCAATGAACCATATAAATTCAAACTTCAGAAATGCTAAGTCTCATAAACAATTTTTAAAGGTATTAAAATGCAAAACAGGAGTAAACAAAATTTCTTGCCACAGGGAACTAACTAATGTAAAGTGACAAATGGGAGTTCGAATGTGGTCTCAAAAGCGACCATAAAATGGAAGTCAGAATTATATTTTAATATGCATGCTATACACATGCTTTGTCAGAGATGACTGGTAGAGTTCTCATTTATAAAACTAAGCTATAAAGGAAGAATGAAATGAGAGGAGAGAGAGAGAGGGAGAGAGAGAGAGAGAGAGAGAGAGAGAGAGAGAGAGAGAGAGAAAGCGTGAAAGGTTGAGTGAGATTGTATCAGACCCAGCTAGGGTACCACAGGAAGTCAGTTCCTAGGTCGGGTCAAGCCTACTGGTTCCAATACAGTCCGTGGCTCTTGCACCTGGAACTGGTCTTGGTCTATGGCCTCAGGATCTCCAGGCAGTTGTCCTTCCTGGAACTTCCAGGAATGGGGGTTGGAAGGATGCTCAACACAGGTCTGCAGGGTGGCAGCTGCCAGTTCATAAAGTGATAGGCAACACCTAACACTCTACCCAGAAGCAGTGTTCAGAAGGACAGAGCTGTCCTCCCGGTTGCTGTCCAGTATTCTTGCTACAGACTGGCCCCTCCCACTGCCCTCAATCTTCCAGTGCAGAGGGCCTCGAGGACAGGAAAGCAACTCCCAAAGAGTCTCACCTTTTATTTCAAGACAGAGTCAAGGTGGCTCAGTTTCTCACGTGGGGAGTTCAGCCGAGTCCTTCCACCATGCTTCACCTCATTTTCTCCCCCTTCTTTCCGTTGCCCCTGGCCAGAGGCTCTTCATTCATTTCCCCATCAGTCCTGGCTGTGATGTGTACTGGTCTTTCCACTACACATATTTACCTGTGTATTCCACAGCCCATATTTTGACTATTTTCTTTAAAGGGCCTCGATGGAAGGCACAAATGCAGAGGCAAGGGCCCCAGAGGAGTAGCAAGGCAGCCACTCACAGCTCAGCGCCCAGCTGCCAGCAGGGCTTCGGGCAGCAGCGGCTCCAAGCTGGTTTCATTATTGTAGGATTGAAGCAAAGCCCTCCTCCTCCTCCTCCTCCTCCTCCCGTTCTCAGAGGAAGGCACACATCTAGCTGGCAGGAAGGAAATAAGCTAAACTCCTACCAACACCAGACAGACACATAAAGTCCGAGGACAAGGGCGAACACTTTGCAGAAAGAGCCCCACCAATTCCCAGGTCCCTGTCTCAGGGCTGCTCAGTCCTGTAGCCCTAGCCATCACGGGCTTCCACAATCCCTGTACTTAAACGGCCTTTCCCAACGCATGGGACAGACGGCGACGTGGGTAACTTTTCAAATGCTATCTTTTGAGTACTTGCCCACAAATACTTGGAAGAGCGGCGGGGACCCCCCGGCCCCCGCGCCCCAACACACACATACTCTCTCCGCCACCTCCATCTACCCGCCCCGCCTCCTGCTCCTGTTGCCGGCGCTGGAAAGACTAGCCCATCGCTCCGGTTTTCCTGCCAGTCGGGAAACAGCACACCGTCCCCAAGAGCATCGAGCCAGTGGAGAGCGAGAATGAGCAGAGGCAAGCCCCTCCGACTCCCACCCGGTCCCAGCAGCGGCGTCTGGAAGGGGCTCCAGGCGCGCCGGAGGCTCTCAGCCGCCGAGAAAGGACTACTCCACGGGCGGAATGAACATGCCAGGCTGAGAGACAGCGACTCACCTTCAGGTTGTGCGTGGGGTTGACAACGCAGACAAGTTGCCCAGCAGCAGAGAAAACCCGTTTAGCCTTGTAGTGCTGAAACCGGAGGTGAATGAGATCTAACACAGCCCCAAAGCACTGGGTAAAGAAAAGCATCACAACTTTTGGGGGATTGTTGGCACAGGAAGGCAGCGGAGGAAGCTGTAAGTCCTTGGGATCTAGAAGGAGCGCAGCCTCTGAGACACTCCGCTCCAGCCCGGCTTAGCGTGCCTTCATATTCATCATCAAAATAAGACGGTTAGAATCTTGCAGCAGTGAGGCAGCCAATCAAAAGGACAGAAATGTTATCCTTGAGGTTCAGAGACAGCCAATAACAAATGCCTCCCCTACCGAAACTCCCTGATGAATTGAGCCTGGCGGAGAATGTATTATTGAACATTACCATAGATCAGCACATTGCATTTATCTTGTGATTACAGCCAACCATACATAATGCTGGGGAGACAGGCTGACAAAATTGATTGCTTAATGTGTCTCCATTTATTAATTGACTTAATTTAACATGAGAGCCTTTCTTAATGCCCTGGCCAAAAAAAAAAAAAAATACGTAGAACGTTTAAACCGCCAAATAGTAAAACACCCCGCTCCAAAGTAGGCAGATGGATAACGCAGATCGTGGCTCGACTCACCAAAGCTGCTTGGGAGAAAATCAAATATTACAAGACTCTGATTCCAGATAAGGATTTGGCAGCAGCAGAGATGTGTATCTTTCAATCTTGCGCTCTGACTCTCTGCAATTTGGATTACAGCCCCTTGATAAATCTAACTCTACACTTTTTATATATATTTAAAAAAAAAAAAAACCTGACAAACTCATTTGGAGCTGGGGGGGGGGATATGTATATATATATGCATTTTTTCAAAACAGTGTAATTACTGAAGTCTTTTTTATTAAAGCATAAAAATGCACAGAGTACACTTCTAAAAATAATGAAATCCCTGATGCATGAATGCACACACCGAAAAACCTACACAGAGAAGAAAGTGGCTTGTAAATCAGCAAAATAATTACAGAGGCAGAGACCCTTTGCTTGTCATTCATTTGCATATTGGTGGGCAGCAAATTGCTAATTAACCACTAGATGGTTGGAGGCATTAAAATAGAGATTAAGAACACATATACCACATCACTTACTTGCTTGGGGAATGCTAGTAGCCTGTTTCTGTGTTGAAGCAGGCAGAGAGCATTTGGGTCCTCACACTGCAACAAAAACTCACCTTGCCCTCCCAAAATGGGCTGGTGGGGCCCTAAGGCCACCAGGTGGTTCTTAAAGAAGGGCTCCCAAGCAGTACATAGAGCTTTAGGGTTTTTAGGGATAAGCTCTGATTATGTATGTAGTCTTTGTGACTAAAGCCAGGTGTATTCCAGGTGTATTGTATTTTCCCACTTCTTGGACTGTCTCTTTATGGAGCAGTCAGACCAAATTCAGTGCTGCCTGGGGCACAAATCCGCCTCCTGTGTGAATTGGAGCCATTGAGTGTGAGCCCATTACTCCTTCCTGAATGACTCTTCCCTCTGTTCCACTACAGTGCTCAGGTTGTGAAGCATCAAAAGCATAGGCTGAAATACCTGGGTGTCCTGGTCAGGCACTTAAACTAAAACAGATTAAAATACAGGAAGAAAAATATGTACATGTTTAATGACACCAGAACAGAGCCCAAGTTAATTTTAACCTGAATTTAAAACCAAACCCACATTTTAAGGGACAAGCCCAACACCAAATAAAATTGAAAATTTGTGTTTTTAAAAATAATTGTTCTGTCATAAAACTAGATGACAATATTTGAATTGATTAGACCTTTTTCAGTGTGTTGTTTTTATAGGATATGAGTTCCCGGACCCACTTATTACATGGTTGTAAATAAAAGTTGTTAGTCTACACTATTAGAAACTGCTTTCTGAAGTTTACATTTTCTGGAAAAAGTTTTCAGTAATTCAGCAGGAGACCATTTGGTGTGTTTTTACTGTCTTACCTTAAAAAAAAAATTAAAAAGTGAACATAGACTCCCATAGATTCCTTAAAGACCCACTTCAAAATTCAGAAAAGTTCAAACTTCCTCTTTTATATTCTTGGTTAGACTGTTTTGTGTGTGTTTTGTTTACATTTAATTTTTTGTTCATTTATTGCTTTTCTCACTCTCCAGAAATAAATCCCATCAGGGTGAAGCTTTTTTCTGTTTCTTTTTAAAAGGTCTATTTTAAATAAAATAATTGTAAGGAAAATAAGGAAATCATCAAATAGGACAAAGGTCTATTATTTAATTGATAATCTCTTGTTTGTTTAAGGTATAGAAATCAGTGCTCCTTGTATGTTTAAAATTTTATTAAAGAATATTTTCAGGGCTGGGGTTGTGACTTGGTGGTAGAGAGCTTGCCTAGCATGTGTGAGGCACTGGGTTGGATCCTTGGCACCACATAAATATAAATTTAAAAAAAATAAAGGCATTGTGCCCATCTACAATTAAAAATATTTTTAAAAGATTATTTTCAGAGCAATATTAGATTCACAACAAATTGAGAGGAAGGCACGGTGAGTTGCCGTGTGCCCCCTGCCCAACACATGCAGTTTTCCCCACCGTCAACATCCTCCCTGGATGGGAGGCCAACATTGCAGTGAATTGGTTGCAATTGGTGAAACTCCCCTGGCACATCATCCTAATCCAGAGTCCACAGTTCACATCAGGGTGCACGATATGCTAGATATACTATGGGTTTGCACAAATGTATAATGACAAATATCTACTATTGTAGAATCACACAGGAGGGTTTCACTGCTCTAAAAATGCCCTTTTTTCATTGCTCTCTCTCCCCAAATTCCTGACAGCCATGGACCTTTTCACCATCTCCTTGGTTTTGCCTTTTCCAGAATGTCATAGTTAGGAGCATGTGTTACGTAACCTTTTCAGAGTCATCTTTTTCACTTAATAATGTGCATCCAGGTCTCTCCCTGTCTTCGTAAGGCTTGATAGCTCACTTGTTTTTAGTGTTGAATAATATTCTCTTTTTTTGGATGTACCACAGTTTATCCATTTACCGACTGAAAGACATCCTGGTTGCTTCCAAGTTTTAGTAATTATGAATTAAGCTGCTGTAAATATCCATAAGCAGGTCTCTGTGTGGACATGTTTCCAACACCTCTGGTTGGATACCAGGGAGCCAAATTGCTGGATTGCATGGTAAGAGTATATTCGGTTCTGTAAGAAACTACCAAACTGTATTCCAAGGTAGTTGCACCATTTTGCTTTTCCACCAGCAATAAATAACTTCTTGATATTCCACATCCTGAGGGCACAGATTGGGGTGATAAGCTAAGGAATGCCAAAGGTGACCAGAAGCTGGAAGAGAAGCATGGAACAGATTCTGCCTCATAGCTGTCATGGAGAACCAGTCCAGCTGACACCTGGATACTAGACCTCTAGCTTCCAGAAGTGTGAGGTGGTAACTTTTGTTGTTCCAGCCATCTGGGTACTTTGTTACGGCAGCCATAGCCAATTGTGTGATGCCATAGTGTGATGATGTTGTCCATTTCATGGAAATCTATCAAACTGAGTTTATTATCAATGCACTTTTCTGTATGAAAGATATATGTCCCCAATAATACTAAAATAACACATGGATGAGCTTATCATTCAATTTTGTTATAGTGAAGTACTTCCTAAGACATTTTTAAAGATCTATTGAAGTAATCACAAAGGGAAATACCTGATTACATAAAGTTTTAAAATTTGTATGTCAAAATAATTTCCAACAAATAAAATTGAAAAGAAAACAAACCATTGGAGATATTTCACAGGATTTATGGCAAAAGATTTCCATTCCTAATAAAGAACTCTTCTGTTTGCATTTTAAAGAACTAAAGTTACATAGAAAAAAGTTGACAAAGTATGTAGATAGAGCACACAGAAGAAATAAAAAGATGAACAAGCAGAAAGCAAAGTTAATAAGAAGGCAGAAGCAGAAGTCCCAGTCCTCACCTTCTGCTCCATTAGAAACATCAATTTAGCAACCATCCACAGATGAAAATACCTCTAGGAATTTTCCAGAATCCAGTGTACACATTAAATATGTATAGCTTTTTGTATCTCAATCACACTTTAATAAAGAGGTTTTAAAATAAAGATTAATAAGTAAATGAAAAATGCTCTATAGAGCTAGAAATCAAAGAAATGCAAATTAAAACAAGATAAAATCTTTTATCTGTCAAATTGGTACTTTTCATTTTTAAACAATCCACAACATGGAGTAAATTATAGTCACAAAATTATGTGTCTGGAAAAAATGCAGAAAGAAGCATGCATAAAAGTATTCATTGCCATGCTGTTTGCAATAGTAACAGACTAAAATAAAAGAATAGTAATAAATAAATAAATAGTAAAAGACTAGAAACTCCCAGATTATCTCTACATGGAGGACAGGTTGAATAAACTAAATACACCTACACAGTGATAATTATTAATGATAGAAAAGACCGTTACCTACAAATAATGGATTTTAAAAACTGAAATGAATTCCAGTTACCTTGGCATCTCAAAAAAGAAATACGAAGGGCAGTATGAATAACATGAAAATATTTTAGAATTAAAAGTATGTCGCTGCCTCAGTGGTGCACACCTATAATCCCAGCAGCTAAGGAGGCTGAGGCAGGAGGATCAAGAGTTCGAAGCCAGCCTCAGCATCTTAGTGAGGCCCTAAGCAATTCAGTGAGACTCTAAATAAAATACAAAAAAAAAAAAAGGGTGGGGGGAGTCTCTGGATGTGGCTCAGTAATTAAGTGCCTCTGAGTTCAATCCCCGGAACCAAAAACAATTAAAAATTATGTATTTCTTTCAGTAATTGTTTTTAAAAGAGAAGAATACAATAATAAAAACCAGATGCTTGGGAAAAAAAGGAAGAATACATAAAAAGCTAAAGAAGTTAAACATAGAGGACAGAAGGGTACAGAGGTACAGAAATGAAGCTAGATCTTTCTAAATCTGGCTTGATTAGTTTGACTTCAACACATAGAAGTTATTTTACAAAATTATAAAACAAGACAAAAAAGAAAGAATTCCTGGGACTGGGATTGTGGCCAGTGGGCAGAGCACTTGCCCCGCATGTGTGAGGCACTGGGTTCGATTCCCAGCACCACATGTAAATGAACGAATAAAATAAAGATCTATCAACATCTAAAAAGTTTAAAAAAAAAAAAAAAAAAAAAGAAGGAAGAAGAAGGAATTCCCGAAAGTCAAAAGCAAAATAAAACAAGTCAACTGTTTTTAAAGTTGGTGGCACAGGCACACAGAGGACAATTCTATGTGAATTTGGAACATAGTAATCTGGCTATATCCTTAGTAAGAAACACTCTTTATGGTGTATTATGGAAAAGTTATGGAAACTGTAACTACTTTTGGTAATTTTATCATTGGCGATAGTGTTCATGGTGGTTTAAAAATACATCTCCACCTTGGAGATGTGGAACCTAATGTTCCTTTTTGAGTGGGAGCCAGATTTAGTGACGTAACACTAATAAAAAGCATAAAAGCAGTGATGTGTGACTTGTGAGCCTTGGTCATCAACAGTTTCCCCACTGTTTTCCTGGATGGCTTGCTCTTAGGCCCACTTCATGCTATGAGGACACTCTGCCACCCATCTGGAGAGGTTCGTGTGGAAAAGAAGCTCTGTCTTCCCACCCACAGCCAGCACCCACTTTCCAGCCAAGGAAATGATTGTCCTTGGACAGAGATCCCTCAATCTTGGTCAAACCATCAGGTAACTGCAGCCAGGCCAAATTCCTTCATCCAACCTCACCAGAAACTCCCCTCTCGAACGGCCCAGTTGAGAACAGCTCTCATATCTCTAACTTACAGAAACTGTGACAGAATAAATGTTAATTGTTGTTCGAAGACACTAAATTTTAGGGTAACTTGTTATGCAGCAATAGATATCTAGTTCAGAATTTGTACCAGAAGTAGGGCATGCCATAACAAAGCCCTAAAATTTAGGCTTTGGAATCAGACACTGGGCAGAAGACAAGCATATTAATTAAAGAAGAGTCTTGAAAAGACTGTTAATAGAAGTCCAAGGTTGAGAAGGACTTATTTGCAGGGGGTGAAAAGTGGATTGAATGGACTACAGTAAAAATCCTAATAGATTCATGAAGTCTTTCAAAGAGGTAAGTTGGCAAAGATATTACAAACTTAGGCTGAAAGAGGCAGACTATGTAAAATGAAAAGAAGCTTTTGGAAACACAAGTTTCTATAGGTAAGAAGCAAGCTGAGAAAACCGTTCCAGAGAAAACTGGGTTGCCTTTCATGGAAAAGAATGGATGTCCTAAAGGGTAAGGCTAATGCTCAGATATTGGAGCTGAGAGCTGTATAGACTTAATCTCGGGCCTCGAGTACCAATTGAGAAGTTTCCATTTGCCATGATGGATTCCCAAATTGCTATGGATAAGGGACTCTTGTGTTTCTCCTGTTTTCCTATTTCCAACAGTGCTGGTGGGATTTATAGTGGTTGTCTTATACTTCTCCCACCATTCACATTAGGTGTACCTGTGGACAGGGAGCGAAAAAAACTTCTCTTTTTAGATCACAGTTTTTTTAGATCATGAGGAATTGTGCTTAGGGAGCTAAACTCAGGGAACCACACCAGATGTGTATCTTCTATATCCGGACCTGATTTAGGTGACAAGACCTGGACTTCAAGTTGATTCTTGAAGGAAGGAAACTTTTGGGGAATCTTTGGAAGGGTTGATTACATTTTACATATGGGAGGAATGTAAGTAAGGCATTAGTCATAAAGTAAAAAGAAATATGCCTGCAAATTCTTTGACAATCCCCTTTCAACAATTGAAGACCATGTGACATAGTGACATAGAGCAATAGTATGAGATTCTGAAGGTAGATCACAAAAGCAACACTGCTTACACCTTGCTCTCTAACATCACCTGCTTTGGGGGAAACCAGAACTCAGTTGCAAGGAACCACCAACAGCTGTGTGAGAGTCACCAGTGAAGAGCAGCTGAGGTCTTCTGTCAACAGCCAGTATGAGCTGGCCAGCCTTGGGAGCAGGTCCCTATGGAAGCAGATCTCCCAGCCCCAGCCAAGCCTTCCATGACTATAGCCCTGGGCAACATTTTGTCTGCAATCTCATGGAAGACTTTGATCCAAACTGTAAGCTAAACTGCTTAAGATTTTCTATCTGCAGAAACTGTGATATTATTAGTGTTATATTGCTAGGATCCACTAGGTTTTGGAATAATTTGATGTATGAATGCTATTGATGAAACAAATGAGTAATTAAGTGGGTGTCATTGGTGTGAAAGGAGCTACAGGCGTAAAGTTGATGAGGTTAAGCTTAAATTGCAATGATTAGAGTGTATACCTTTTACGTTAAGGAAGAGAGGAGGTGGAGGCAGAGAAGGAGCAGGTGGAGGAGAGGAGAAGGAGAAATAAAGGGAAAGGGGAAGAAGGAGGAGAAGAAGTAGGAGAAGTGGAAAGGAAGAAGAGAATAAGGAGAAGAGGAAGGAAAATGAGAAGGGATGTCACTTAGTTTGATCTACCTAAAAGACCATCAGGGGCTGGGGATAGCTCAGTTGGTAGAGGGTTTGCCTCACAAGCACAAGGTCCTGGGGAGAAAAAAAAAGATAAAAAAAAAAGACCTTCAATATGAGCACCATGGTTTCTACCTTCATTTTCCCACTTTAAATATCAAACCAATAAATGAGAGACCAAGAAATGGAGGAGCTGGGGTTGTGACTCAGTGGTAGAGCGCTTGTCTAGCACGTGTGAGGCCCTGGGTTTGATCCTCAGCACCACATAAAAATAAAATAAAGATAGTGTCCACCTACAACTAAAAAATATATTTTAAAAAATGGATAGTTCTAGATCTGGAACAGAAAATGATGTATGAGATGAGCCTGAGCCTGGAAACATTACCACAGAAAGTAAGGGAGCAATTTTCTTAAAAAGACTAGAAAAAATGGTAGAGTCTTGTTAAGGACTCAGAAGCCAACGTGAAGAGGCCGTCACTGCTGAAGATGGGACAACCAGAGCATCCTTAAAATCATAGCTGCAATGGATTAGAAAACAGCAAAATGTTCAAATCCATGCATTCATATGACATTAAAAACTAATTAGTGCCCTTTGGATCCTGTTTGGCATCTAATTCATTAGTTTGGTAACTGGCAAATAAAGGGAGTAAATACAGCGTGCATCCTGTCTTTCCTGCTTGAGCTGTACTTCCATATAATCAAATAGTGATTGAGAAGAAGTTCCTCTTTGTGGAAGTATTCCAGTTTATAGATAAGGAAATGATATGAAAATGAGAATTGAAAAACAAAATCTTAATGAAGGAATGGGTGCTGTCCTCACAGAACAAAGACAACCAGGGAACTTGCCACCCAGGGAAGATGACAACATGGTTTACGAAGCAGGATCACCTAAGTGAGCATCCAGCAAACCTCCAAGTTCAGCAACCAATTTTTAGGAAATATAGGGGACAAAGGGACACGATCAGTGGCAACCTGGGAATCCAACTAGGAAAATCCAAGTCATAGGAAATGTAGGAAAAATGATTGGGTTCTTTAAGAAATCACAAATACATTGCAAAGACAGAGAGGGACCAATTGGACAGTGAGGAGAATCATATTTTTAAATAATCTGCAAAAATGTCCTACATACATCAAATTAGGAAAATCAGGATATACAATTGGATTTAAAACATGCCCAGAGTAGCAGTGCTTGTTTCTGGGTAGCAGGATTGTTGGTCATCTAAAAAATTTTTTCTGCGGTTTCCAATTTTTTTTCAAGAAGCATATGTTAATAATAACTACATTGTATATCTTTTGGAATAAGAGAAAGAGATAACTAATTTTTTTTTACTTAGTAAAAAAAAAAAAAACAGTAAAAATCATACAATTTTCTTATGCTTTTGTTTGTTTGGTTTTTGTTTTGCATGGTGGACCTGGGCTTCCATCCACTGAGATTCTGTTTTCTACAAGAAAACCAGCAGATCCCCCTGGACTGTAGTGTGACGATGGGTCCCATCTCCCTAGTAACAGGTGTGCATTTCGGGAGGGGTCTTATGGGAAAGACCTGCATGCAAAGGAATGACTCAGGGCTGCCTTGGGCTTAGAGAGGCTGAGAGCAGTCCGCTGGCCCTCAGGACTGGTCAGGCAGGTCAGCATCTGGACTAGGAATTCTGATGTTGGGTAGACGGTACACAGGAAAAGGAAGCACAAGCCTCCACGTAAGCGCAGGTTGGGTACAGATGGTCCAAAAGCAACAAGTTTATTCTGTAAGGTTGCCAAGGCAACAGCAGCTGCTGCTGGCATGGAGGAGGGTGGGGGGAGGGGAGAACGGTGCAAATAAAAAGGCAGGATGATTCTGCAAATCTTTCCTGGGGAAATGGGAAGGAAGATTGCAAAATAGCGAATATTTTCTGGGTGTGCCTACGTCCACAGCACTTGAGTGTCAGCAACGCTAGGTAAATGGTGTTTTTCACATTATAATCTGCCTAGAACTAAATGCAAGCCCAGTGCCTCTTGTCATATTGTCATTTTCCCTTCCATGTCTCCAAACAGCTTTATCCCCTTGAGTGTTAAAACACATTGATGTTTTCCCGTGACAGTTGCTGCGACATCTATTCACAGAGCTGAAAGACGCTTATTATGTTTTCACTGTGTCTAAACATGAGAGGGAAGGAGAGAAGAAGGGAGTAGTATTGGCCATCCTCCTCCTTCTCTCCTCCCTTCCATTCCCACCTCCAAATCTTTTTGTGTGCAGAGGAAGAGAATGAAGGGAGGAGGATGTGATCGTGAGGAGGGAGAGAGAGGAACCAGTTTGGGGAATGTGCTAGAGATACTTCACCCAAGGGGAGAGCAGCCACCAGCCTTCCCTACCGGAAGGCAGCCCTGAGAGGGTTGTTGGGAACCCAGGAAGCACTGAGTCAGGACCTCCAGGCTGGACAGAGCCCTGCTCCACCTGTGACAGGCCTTAGCGAGGGTGGGAGCTGGAGGCAAAGGGAGGGAAACAGAAGCCATGGTGTGCAGAGGTTGAACTTCTGAATCATTCTCGAGCTGGACAAGCAGAGATCTGACACATTGGCTCAGGGGAAGACTCATTCCCCTTCTGAACCCCATTGCCTGTGTTCAGTATCTGCAGTCATCCCATATGGTTTTCACCTGCTCAGAAGGAGCGTAATGTAGAGTCCTGCTTGTGTCCAACTGGGACTGAATGGTTTTTTTAAAATGCTAAACCACTTTGACAAGGTAGGATGGATGGCCTGAACGTGAGGGTGAGGCAAGGCAGAGCAACATAGGTCTGAAGTCCAGGCTCACAGCTTGGTGGTGTTTCACTGGAGTGGCACTTAGGAGGCCTAGAAGCCAGGAGACCAGCCTCCAGGAGACCAGCCTCCATGTCTTTAAACAGAAGTGCCCAGAGCAATTTCCTAATATTGGGCTTTGGATGAAGTACAGCATTTAGAACATCATCATTATTGTCACTCTTGTTTGATCATGTTGGCAAGGGACCTGTTAGTCAGAGGTCATCAGAGAAAGAGAATAGAAAGGACATAGGAAAAAAAAAAGTGAGAAAGATTTATTTTAGGGAATTGACCGATGAGATTGAGTAGGCTGGTAAGTCCAAACTCTGCAGGGTAGGCTGGCAGGCTGAGAGCAGGGAAGAATTGATGCTGTAGTTCAAGTCCAAAGGTCATCTGCCGGCAGAATCCCCTCCTCTTTGGGGAGATTAGCCCTTATTTCTTAAGGCCCTCAACTGAATAAATGAGGCCCACCCACTTTATGGAAGGAAATCCACTTTTACATGTTAATCTTATTTAAAAAAATACTTTCACAGAAGCCTCTGGTATTTGACCAAATATCTATATATTATGGACTTTCCAAGTAGACACATACGATTAACCACCACTGGGCTCCTTTGAGCACTGTCCAAAGGTTGGTCATTCTTCTCTTGGGACGCTCCTAATAGGTCAGGAGCCATGACCCCAAAGATTCATTGGCATGGTAGCTGAGGTCCTACTGATGCAGTCTGGGGCACAGCTTCTGTGGAGTACCTAGGACTAGATCTTAAGTTTCCTTTATTCTGTGCTTTTTTTTAGGAAGGAAAGAAAACAAAGGACAGCACCACAAATCATATCAAAAGGTAATTTCTACCACAGATCCAGGGGATACTATGTATTTTTATTGCTATCTCTTACATATTAAGTGAAAGAGGAAAATATTTAAAGAGAGCCCTGGATTGAGGGGCCGGAGGTTCCACACTCTGCTCTGCCGTTCAGTCCGCCTAGTAAAGCAGGTCATCCTGATGCTGAGAGTGGGGAGATTTGCTACTGTTATCTGTGTGAAGGTACATCTGGGCCAATTACACTTGAACCTGGAAAAGACTTGAAAGCTGAAACCTTGCTGGGGTGATTCAGCTTTCTCCGAAGCTGGAAAAACGCAAGGTAGGGCGACTTCCAAACAGAAAGGAAGGCAGCGTGTCTCTGAGGATGACACCTCCTTTTTCCCTCTCTCTCTCTTTTCTCTTGAGCAAAATCTCACTAGTCCTGACGGCCCATCTTGGTTTTTCCTCCAGCTTATGGCTGCCTGCCCATCTTTCTTTGTGTGGTGCACACAGAGCCGTGCAGAGCCTTTTCTGTAATCTGCTGTCAGAAAAGGAGCGTGCCCTGGCTGAGAAGCCAGGGGCAAAGACCATACATGGGGTTTTAGAAGGTGCCTCTTGTGAGTCCAGGGAAAGAGGTGCCCTTGGACTGTGCTGCTGACAGTGGTTCTCAGAACGGTGTTCCTGGAGCAGAGTTTGGAAATAAGTAGCAACTGTCTCAAAGAGGTGTAGGTACCTAGCAGTTCCATTCTAAGGACCTTATCTAAGTGAAGTATGCAAAATACATGCACAAGCAAACTCCTTAGGGTATTCTACGAATGAAAAACTGCAAGCGACTTAAATGTCCCACAATACATAGCATCCAATGAATGAATTGCAGTCCACTTTGAGAAGTGACTATGATTTAACCACTGAAATAGAAAACCATGATAGGCTTGTGTGCGTGTATAATAAATGTGCATATACATACAAGCAAAGATATTCATCACATGTTAAAGGAGGGATGTAGGTCACAGAATATATGTGGAATTAATTCCACATATGCAAAGTTTTGATATCTATATGTTAAAATATTTAGCGATTTTCTCTGGGTGGTAGAATCTTGGTTGCTCGCTTTATCTTGTTTTACTATCTGTTCTTCTATTTTTCAGCACCAAGTATATGATTAGCTGTGTGTTTAAAAATAAGGGGGAAAGTGCCTTCTTAGATATTAGTATTGGCTACCCTCTGATCTGCCCAGCCCTGATTGGAAGGGTTTTGCTGGGTGTTCGAGGCCTACAGGGGTGTCCAGGGAGGAAAATTGTTCTCAGCATTTCTGTTATTTTTGCCCTCCACTGGCATTTAAACATCAGTGTTGATGGTAACCTCACAGACTGATTTTCATTCTCCCTTGTGTAAAACAAAATCCTTGCAGCCACTAACACCTGGTAGCTCTTTGTAAGGAAGCTGAATCCTGGACTGTGGTGAATTCAGTAAAGCAGTCGGGTAATTCCACCAGGCACCCCGGAACCTTTAATCATCATAAAGCAATATTTCTTTGGGGTTTGTTAACCTAACTTCATCAAGAAGATTCTGGGGCTAATGGCAAAATCCAGAAGTCAAGGACATTGTCAAAGGCCGTGCCCCTGCGTGCATGCGCATGTGGGTGTGTGTTTCCGGGAGGGGTGCGGGTTTCTTTTCCTCTTTGTGAACCCTGAAAGCTGATTTTTTCTGTGTGTGTAATGGCAGGACTTGAAATGAAGCTATTTCTCGATGGTGCAAGGGAGAGCGCACCCTGACTGCTCGTGTGGATAAGCAGCCACACTTCCAGGCTGGACTCGGCAGAAATGTCAGTTTATAATCGAGTTGTCCTGTTCTTCTCTTGGACTGTGGACTCTTAATCAGAGATTGAGCCTTCTGACTACACAAATACTAAGAGACCGTGGAGTGCTTCAGACTTTTAGGCAGGCCCTAAAATGCAAACCACAAGGCCCAAAGTCACTCTGGTTTTAAAGGGCAGCAAATAGCAAGTGCACACAGGCCAAAGGGGTCAGGACAGGAGGCAGACACACTGCCCATACGCCTGCCATACCAGATGCTTCGGGAGTGGGCATCAGCCACGTGATGCCCCTCCCTTCCTCCCATTTTATGTAAAAATGGAGAGGGCACATTCTCTTCTTGCTACATCTCTTCCTCCTCAGCACCTGCTAGCCTCTAAGTGTATTTCTCCAAAGGCATTTGCCTTATCGTGCTTTGTGTTGTAGAAATAGCTGCATGCATTTTGGACTCTTACTAGATTGCAAGCTGAGGG
>JAJEJO010003656.1:398620-445756 GCA_020662805.1 Glaucomys volans
GGTTCAACGGTTGTGCTTGATTCTCCCTTGTCAAGAAAGGCATTGCCTCTGACTTCTTGACTTTGATGTCTTCTTATTCTGCCCCTCCCAGCTGAAAAGGTGGATTTAGCAATGAAATCGAAAGGCTCATTACTCAAGGACCTGTCCTCCATGTGAGATCTGCCTAGACAGTTTCTCTTTACACTCTATGCTAACAAGCCCCCGATGATGGAGCAGACTTAGTCTTTCCACTTACAATCTATTAAATGGATTCAAAATCAGTCAACTATTGTTTATTATCCAACACTGAGAGGTAAAACTCATATTTTTAGAAATTTGGAACAGAGGAAAAAAGTAGTGTTTCATAGGTTACAAGAAATAGTATATAATTCATTTAATCCATCCCTTTCTGCAAAAGGATTCTATCAACCCAAAAGATTCCAGGGCTGCCGCATCATCATCATCATCTCCTCCTCCTCCTCCCCCTCCTCCTCCTCCTTCTCCCCCTCCTCCCCCTTCCTCTTCCTCCCCTTTCCTGCTTCCCCTCTCTTTTTCCTCCCTCCTTCCCCTTCCAGCACCAACCTTTACCCAAAGCCCTGCATTCAGGATACTGTGCTAAGTGTGTAAAATGAATGCAGAGGACTGTTGGATGAATTCGTGTGTGGCCTTGGAAGGGTTTTACACTGTGGATTGAAATAGAGACTGCCTTCCATTTCTAGATGACAGCCTAGCCCGTGCTGCTGCTCTGCAGGACATCTAATAACATTAATAGGATGCACCACAATTTACTGGCGCCACGCCCCTCCGTCTCCCAGGGCCTACGAGAGCATGGCCAGAGGCAAGCTCGGGGGTTTCTATTAACAGCAGCCCGGGCTCCCTGATAGAAGCTCCTGTGAGGGGCATGCCACCCCTCTAATTAGGTAGCACTCCTCCTCTCCTTGAGCCCCACCCCCAGAAGCCAGAGCTGTGCCTTTTATCACATGCCCCAGCCTCTCCACTCAGTTGCCTGTGGTTCCTTCCTCAGTAAAAGTGTTCCACCCTCCCCTACCTTGGATGTAAATGGAGCCTCACACGTTGCCCAAATCATCAGGCCAAACTCACCCGGATCATAAAGAGGAAAGATGCTTGGAGTGAGTTATATATGGCAATGAATTCATACACTGGAGGTAGCTCCTCATTCCCTTCCATTATGTTAATTCTTCCAACTCAATAACCTAATTCCCTCCCCCCAGCCACACACATTTTTCTTTTTGCTGGTGAAGGAGCTGATTGATGCTGAAGTCAGAGTCCATCCAATTTTGTGATGGTCTGAGTACTCAAGGTGATTGCCCCGCAGCAACCAGTGACTGTCAGACCCACACTGAAACAACCCCCACGTTTATAGCAGTATATTTTGGGGCTTGAGAGGCTGGTGGTGTGTGCTAATTGTGCATTTAGGAGTTTGTGTGCTTGTGCCTGCTTCTCCTGGACAAATGCCAAGGTCGGGAAATCTATAGAGGGTTATCCCAACATTTCCTCTCCAATCTGTCTCAACCTGCCTTCTCGCTGCCCCAGAGAGGCGCTGCCCAGCTTGTCAGCAATGCTCTCTCATGCAGCCCGCTCTGACACGGTGCTTATTTATTATTCAATTATTAGAGTTATTGGATGTGCTTATGGCTTATTACCCTCTGGGTACATTTACCAGTAGGATAGGAAAAAGCCACAGCAGCTTAATTTCCGTTTTTACCATGAAGTGTGCACCTACTGTGACGTCTTTGAATAAAGCTTTTATGACATACTCATCTTCTCAGGCCTACATTTCCTCTTAGGGGCTACTGAAAATGTATGTATGAGCCTCCCTGTGAAGTGGGTTAGAAGCAGGCACGGCCCATCAGGAGCCACCAGCTCCCACCTAGGGGAAAGACCCAGGGGTGACCCTGCTCCCCATTATGCCATTAGCTTCAGACACAGGTCTCTTTTCCTTCTGAGTCCTTCTGACACTTGTTCTCTCTCCGACTTATGGATAAAAGTGAGCACATACCCACAAGCATGCAGGTGCACGCTCACACTCATGGCTATAACTTCACAGCCTCCTCCCCACAGCACAAGGAAAGAAGCTCGGGCACTTTTCTGCAGGGACGTAGTTCACGTTATCTCAGTGGAGTCTCCCTCTGGAGGACAGAAGGCCCTGACTCTGATTTCTTATATATGCTGATGCAAGATGAAGGCCCTGTGTATACATGGACTACTACCTGGGGATGGTCCTCTCTATGTGTGAGGTGACAGAGGACTCATATGCTTCAGAACATTTCTCCTCCCTCCTTGGAAAGAGGAATGGTGGAGTTGAGAAGTTGGAAACCTAAGTTTTATTATTCTGGCTATACATTGTCAGTTGACCAAGAAGGGAATCCGGGGAATGGAAAGTTCTGTCAGTTCTTCTTCCTCGTTTCTTCTCATCCCTGCCTTTGTTCCACCCACTCCACCCCTAGATCAGCCCCAGTTCACTCCAGAGACCATTTGAAATCCAGCAGATGTCCTTCCCTGTAGCATCTCACACAGGAGGTTGTGATCCTATCTGCAAGCTAGGTGTTTATCTGAATGACACTTGGTGCCATGCCTCCTTGAGGATCAGGGCAGGAACTGAGCAGTGATTAGCTATGATCTCTCCTGGAGGATGACACCTGGATGCTCCACTTGCTTACCTTTCCAAAGCTGGAATAGCACAGACATGTCCCAAAGTGTGCAGAAGCAGCCAGAGCCTCCCATTTTCTGCTCATTCTCTGAAGGGTCAGTGACCAGCCCAAGGCAGAGGCCGCCTACAATAATAGCCCATGTTTGGTTTGGTTAGAGGTTTGGGGCCCCGGAAAGAGCACCCCCAAGGCATTCACTCCCACTCTGCCTGTCTGGGTTCTGGAGTCACTGTTTGCTGACCTTGGGATTTTGCACAGAAGTCAGAGGCCAGGAGGCTTTACCCTGGAGCAAGATAGTAACTCATAGGGAATTGAGTGGAGAAGTTGGCTCATTCTGCCAGGGTTGTACTCAATCTTAAAGCACTGGAGAGAAAGGTTGTGAGTAATTTAGACACTAGAGGAGCGTACAGGGCTGTCTATCAATTCTACAGAGATCACCAGTGAGCAGCTCTTTCACCCGCCAGCCGCTCCCTCCACATAATTTGCCAACCGCAACAGGACAGCCATGGAACAGTGCTCTTCCGTGGGTTGCTCCATGACAACTCTGTTACCATTGGCATTCTTCTTCCTCTGGGAGCCCCTGCTGCAGTTCCCACTCCCTCCTGCATCTGGAAATATTTATTTCCTGAGGATACATTTGGGTTTGTGTCTTGGAAATACTGTTCTTCCATCTCAGAAACAAAGTCCCAAATTGTTTCATCTGGTCGTCTATTATTATTATTAATTTTTTTTTATGGTACCGGGGATTGAACTCAGCCATATCCTCAGCCCTATTTTGTATTTTATTTAGAGAAAGGGTCTCACTGAGTTGCTTAGCAACTCAGCATTGCTGAGGCTGGCTTTGAACTTGCGATCCTCCAGTTTCAGCCTCCTGAGTCACTGGGATTACAGGCATGTGCCACCAGGCCAGGCTGGTCAATTAGTATTATTGTTGTTGTTGTTTTTCTTAGCTGGTGGAATCAGAGGATGAGGATGCTGGGGGATCTGCAGCTCTTGCCTCAGTCTCTTATTGGCTGGGCTTCCCAGTGGAGGAGCTTAGCTGTTGAAATGCAAATGGCCAATCAAGAGGTAAATCCCTCCTGAGAACAAGGACCCTCCTGAGAACAAGGACCCTCTTTACCACATTGGGCTTTGCCAAATACTCTGAATAGCCTTTCTGATCCAGGTAGGGGGAATGTTGGTACTTCTCATTAGTCTGATGCAGTGTTCTTCAAACTTTAGGTCGTCATCCATTAGTGGGTTCTAAAATCAGTTTAGTAGTTTACAACGGGCATTAAAAAACAATAGAACTGAACCAAATGGAATAGAATAAAAACATAACTGCACTTCATGTGATAAAGGTCAGCTTCTCTGTGGCATTTTCATTCTGCGGCGTCCACACGCACAGATACAGGAATGTGTGTACTGAGGTGAGACATCAAATGTATTTGTTTATTTTTTAACCTTTACTTTTATTGTGAAATATATTAAACTCCCAGCCACAGATACAGAGTTTGTATATTTTTGAGGCTAATAAAACAGAAACCTGAATTTCCACCACTACTGTTGAGAACCAAAACAGAGCCGGTCCCTCAGAAGTCATCTTTGGGGTCTCCTCACCTCTTCCCCTCCTTCCCTCCCTCCAGAGGCAACACCATCCTGATCTTGATGATAGGAATCCCTGCTCTTCTTTATCACGTAGGCCCCTCCCCCATGTGCACATCAGGACAGGTGTCTGTCCTGACTTTGAGCTCTCTTAACTCCATCTGAGATGTGCCTCTTCTCGTCCCTGTGTGTGTGAGATTTATCCCCTGATGTGTGCAGCTGTGGCCATTCCTTTCACCACTGCATGGCACCCCTTCCTGGAACTGCACTTTTTTTGGAGGGATACCAGGGATTGAACCCAGGGGTTCTTAATCACTGAGCCACATCCCCAGCCCTTTTAAGCATTTTATTTTTAGACAGGATCTCGCTCTGTTGCCAAGGCTGACTTTGAACTTACGATCCTCCTGCCTCAGCCTCCCGAGCCACTGGGTGCCCGGCTGGCAGTGCACCTTGATTTACGCACTATTGTGTAAAGCACTATGTGGGCTTTTCTCCAGCTTTGGCATTTACAAACTTTCTTCTTCATTTCCCTGGCGTGCCTTTGGAGGAGTCTCTCTGGATATGCAGGAGAGAGATGTTGGTTTGTGGTTCTCGTATGCTCAGCCTGATGAGGTGGAGCCCAGTGTTTGCCTCCATCCCTGCCCCAGCCCACACATGGCTTTGTTAAAATGTATTTCTGACTGTGGTTGTGGTCAAAAAAAGTTGCAAAACACTGGTCCTTAAAGTCTCCTAGGAAAGAGTGGTACATCTCGACAACAGAATCTTCCCCTTGCCTTTGTGTGTCTGTGTGTGCATCTGTGTGTGTGTGAGAAGCAGGGTTAGGAGGGAGTTGGAGCAGAAAAAAAGATAAGAGCTGCGTCTATTTCAGGAGTACTTGTCACCTGTCATGCACTGAGCCTCATACACACCATCTCAATCTTCACATCAGCCTCCTAGGTGAGGTTTTAACCCATCTGTTAGAAGATGAAACTAAGAAGCCACACAAAGTCACACAGCAAGGAATGTGCTAGAACTGGAATTTAGCCAGGCTCATCTATCTCCAAAGCCTCCCTTGGGTCCTCTTCCTGGTCCCCTGTCACCTCCAAGCTGTGTTGCTCTGCCTCGTTGGGGAGTGGCCTTGGCCTGCGGCTGCCCTGGACATCACAGTGAGGAAGGCACGGTCCCTCCAAGGACCTTCCTCCTGACATGCCTGTGCCTTCCACCAGGTCCCCAGCCCACAGTAGCCCTCCAGGTGCTTACACTTCACAGCCTGCCCCCTCACCTGGGCTTCTCCACCCCTGACTGAGCTTGGATATCTCTTCTCATTTGTGGACTTCACAGATACCCCTCAATGGAGAGGACTAGATCAACCTGTCTCCTCTGAAAGTCCTAATCACACAGGGAGCTGAGTGTTGAAAGGGATCACTCCTCGGCCCCACCGTGCGGTTCTCCAATGGTGACATTTCGGCTACTTCAACTGGCCCACCAGAGAGACATGTTGTGAATCAGGAGTACTGATCAAACCTTGGTCACGTATGGACAGACAGAGCAGGCCTGGAACATGAAGTTGACAAAATCATGCCTTGAGTGACACCTGACCACAAGCCTTGACTTGGCCATTTGTACCTCAGTAGGACCTCTTTGGGGTTCTACCTTGAATAGCCTCCCCCACAGATTTTTCTGACTAGATTCATTGTGGCTACGGAACTATTCCCCTTCATTTGAAACAAAACCCAAGATGGAGGGGAAACCAGAGAAAAGGACATTTATTCATTCATTAATCAACCATATTATCTTTCTTTCTTTCTTCCTCTTTCTTTCTTTCTTTCTTTCTTTCTTTCTTTCTTTCTTTCTTTCTTTCTTTTCAGTGCTGGGGATAGAACCCAGGGCCTTGTTCATGCCAGCAGACACCCTACCACTGAGTCACATCCCCATGGCATCAACCATTTTCAAAGCATCTTTGTGAATTGTGGGAGATTGGTAGGCATTGGGGTACCAGAATAACACACAGTCCTTTGTCTTGAGAGGTTTGCAATCCGGTTTGAGAGACAGATATGTAAATCACTAAGGTAACGCAGTGTCCTCATAGTTACTAATGCTTCACACTCATTGCTTTCTGGGAAAGATTTTATTTCTTGGCTTCTGTGGGATTAGATGGGACCATGAGGCCAGTTCTGGCCCATGAGTGAAATGGTAGGACTGTGCTTCACTGAGGGGCTGGGCATTGGATTTCTTGCTTGAGTGACCCCAGAATGCTCTTTTCCCTCTGCCTTAGTAACAAGAGAAGCACAGAAACCAATTGTTTTCATCATTCTGGGTCCCCAAATGAGGATGACTCAGAAAAGTATCCCTAGAAATACGTAATATAAGACTGAGAGTGTAGCTCAGTGGTAGGGTTCTCATTTAGTATGCATGAGACCCTGGGCTCAATCTCCAGCACAGCTAAAAAGGTTTCAGCTGCCGAGTTTGCAGAGTTGTTTGTTACTGCAGCATAATTTAGCCAGTCCTCACTAATACAAACAGGCAAAAGTATTCATCCATTCTAAGTTTGTGAGTTCTGATTTCATATGTCTAACACAGAAGGAGGTTTTCTTCTGGTGCAGGACATGCTCCTTACCATGAAGAGGCCAATCATGGAGAAGATGCTTCATTACCGGGGTATTCTTAGAGTGCTCTGAAAGTCTAACAACCCATGCAATAATGAACATATTCAGACAGATTAGTCACTTACCAGCAAGATCCTTGATTTCTGTAGCACTGCTGGAGGCAGAAAACTCACAGTGGTTAGCAGACTTAATTAGTAGCTCACAGTCACAACTGAGATCATTTGTAAGGCCAATGGACAAGATGAAGTCAAAGGAAGCCCTGATCACAAAGATGGAGAAAATGTATCATCGAGGGAAACAAAATTAGTTTCCATTTACTCAAATAGGGCTCACTTTGAAAGGCACAGTCCCTTGGGATAGGGCTTATATTCAAGGCACTCCCTGCAGAGCCCACCTTCCCATCACTTTCTCTTTGAGCCAATTCACTCCAGGACTGGACCCTGACCCTTCAGGTCCTGGGCCCTCAGTTGCTGGGCAGCACAGCCCTGCAGAGCACCAAGTGAGTGTCCAAAAGGCAGGTGTTCATGGCAATGATCCATCTAGCTTTGTAGTCCCTGAGAGTCACAGAGTCACTTTGATGTGCCAAATCTCAACTGAAAATAAGGGCCTATGAGTTTCCTCCTCTCCTGCATAGGGTTCTTGAGGGAAACAGAGCTAACTGCCAATACATTGTGTATCAGGCAAAGTTCTCTGGAGAAAATCCAACATATAACCAATCTCTCTCTCTCTCTCTCTCTCTCTCTCTCTCTCTCTCTCACACACACACACACACACACACACACACACACCATTCCATCCCATATCTATACACATATGAAGATCTGATTTAAAGAATGGGCTCCCATGACCGTGAGGGTGAGGCTGGCAAGTCTCTAGGGCAGGCTGGACACTCAGGCAGCATTTCTGTGTCACAGTCTGGAGCAGAATTCCTCTCCAGGAAAGCTGCTTTTGCTTACAAAGACTTCTGTGGATTGATAGGTTATTATGGACCAAGTTGTGTCTTCTCAAAATTCCTATGTGGAAACCCTAACCCCTGAGGTAACAGTGTTCGGAGACGGGGCCCTTAGAGATTAATCAAGGTTAAATGAGGACATAAGGATAGAGACTAACCCCACAGGCCTGGTGTCCTTATAAGAGGAGGTAACACCAGAGGAAGGACGCATGAGGATGTACAGAGAGCACAGCCACCGATAAGCTGAAGAAAGGGGACTCAGGAGAAACCAAACCTGGCCTTGGACTTCTAGCCTCTAGAATAGTGAGAAATAGATTTCTGCTATTTAGAGCTCCCTGGCTGTGGTATTTTGTATGACAGTCTTAGCGAAGCCATGCAGAGGTAGTCTCCTCTACTTACAGTCAGACTGCAGATGTTAGCCACATCTTCAAAATACCTCCATAACAACTTCTAAACTGTGTTGTACCAAACGGTTGGGTACATGGCCTGACCCTGCCCCGACTGGCAATCACAGGAAGCCGTCAACAGCCACACGCGTGACTCCTCACACTAGTAAGATGAAGTCTGTGATTAGCCTCCCTTGATTTCATATCAGGTTTTGCCATCAAGGGAGTTGTAAAATAATCATTGGTTTTTGGAACTTGGGGATAGCTATTAGAGGTGGAAGGAAACTAAAAATTAACTTCATTTACATTATAGTTTTGCTTCTGGCCAGACCTGTTTGCCAAGGTATATTGAAAGAGGAAAGTGCTTTTATCCATTCCTAACAGTGATAATAATAGATATGTAATATTTATAGATATGTAATTTATAGATATGCAATATTTATAGATGTTATTTATAGATATAATATTCTGTCAAGTTAAATATATTTTTTTTCTCATGTATCTTTTTTGTGTGTGTGTGTGGTGCTAGGGATTGAACCCAGGGCCTGGTACATATGAGGTATACACTCTACCAACTGAGCTATACCCTCAGCCTTTCTCATGTATCTTTCACATTAACCTTAACAGGTACATATTATTATACCCATTTTACAGAGGAGGAAACTTAGCACAGAGATGGAAAGTAATTTTCCCTAAATCACACAGCTACAAGAAGGCAGAGCTTGGTGGAGCTCACTAAGGGGCTCACGGTACTGCCTCCTCCCATGAATGGATGTGTTCAAAAGAGAAAAAATACAACATTTCAAGAAAACAGAGTAAGTCCAAAGTCTGCAGCCTTTATCACCACTAAACCATGGTCACTCAAAGTCCTTCCGTTCTGGCTTGTTCCAGATCTCTGCAGGAGGAACCCTCCTCGAGATCTGGCACCAATGCTGCCTTCCTCATGAATCCTTGGTGCCCCCCAGCTGGGGGCCCAGCACTGGCAGTAAGGCTTGTCCTAGTGCTGAAAGATCCCAGGACTCACCTCTTCCTGTTGATTGGTTGGTTTGGTAGCACTAGATTTCATGGCTGCTCCCCAGCTTCCCTTGATCCTACCCAAAACAGGGAAGTGTCTTACAGGTGATGCTGAGGTCCCTCCTTGAAGGTGGGATGGAAATAGGAGGACTCTGGAGTCCTAGTGGTCCCTGTTTGACCTTCTGGGTGGACTTCAGAAAATTATTGACTCCCTCTGAGCCCTCTCCACTTGCAGGAGACGGACAGAACCGTGCCCGTGGCACAGGGCTGGTGGGAGGACTCAGAAAGATACAGTACGTGAGCATTTGTCATCCACAAGGAGCTCCAGAAATACTATCCTTCCGCCTTTAAAGGGAGCCAGGTGATAGGAACAGGCTAATCTGCTCCCTGCAGGGTCAACATTTAGTGTCTCCTTCCTCAGGGATGAGAGGCCCCACACCTCTGGCTTCACATGGTCCCTTGGCCTCATTCACTTCCAAAACCACAGAGCCACACCATGAGGGCTGGCACCTGTCCTCAGGCCTTAGGTCAGAGCTCCCCTGGAAAGTTCTTCCTCCCTTCAGCTCCTTCCAGACACGTGATTGACAAGCTTACTCTGGAAGTAGAGCTGCGATTGAAACTTCACAGGCTCCAAAAAACATCAAACGGTGTGCCTTGCTTAAATTGCTTTTCTATTTTTTCTACTTTTAATTTAAAGAAAACAAAAGCCTAAACCCTGCGGTGAAAAATTCATTAAATAATGTACTGCATTTGCCATTTTAAGTGGTAATTTAATACAGCCACCCTGCAAGTCACCCTTATGACAAAAATTTTCCCAGCACCTCTCTAGAGCCTGTGCACATATGAGAAGCCACCGGCCCTGGAAGGTGGTGGCTGGGTGGTAAAAGAAGCCACAAGCCCTTGAATATTTTCCAGCCCAGACAAAAACTGACAGCAAAGACTTGGTTGTCTAATGATTTTGCAACTCCATGGAGATTCATTTACCTTTAGGGGTGAAATACAGAGACATTCAGAGTGAAAATCAAATGTCTGTTTTAAAGGAAGCCTGAAGTCTTACCAATGTTGTGTGTGCATAAGATTCTAGTTCAAGAGGATTTGAAAAGAAGTCTGTGATCTGTGGGATTTAATGAGTTTTCATTCCCTCATTGGTTTTCCAAAATTTGCAGCAGCATTATATCTTTGCAGAGTTTAGGTTAAGCATGTCACTATTGTTATTTTAAAAGAACCTAAATGGACTTTGTTCTTACTTGGATGCATAATTGCACTCTATATTACTGCTATTACTACTATTTCATTGATATTAAATTCTCAGGAAACATCTTGACATTTTCGTAGAAAGTTATGGCAAAATATATATAACCTGAAATTTACCATTTTGACCATTTTTGAGTAGCTCATTGGCATTGGGCACATCTGTATTGTGCTATTTGTGACACTTTTTCACTTCCTCCTATCACACCCCCAGTCTGAACTCACACAAATGGTCATAGCAACGTCTTGTTGGCTAATTCATATGACTGATCCACCTATTCCAATTCTATCAGGATATTGTGCTTTTATCTTGTGGGAGTTTCTCCTCCATTCGAAGTAATTACTATCATGCAGATTCCTCAAAAAACTAGGAATGGAACCACCATTTGATCCAGTTATCCCACTCCTCAGTATATATCCCAAAGATTTAAAGTCAACATACTACAGCAACATAGTCACATCAATGTTTATAGTAGCACAATTCACAATAGCTAAGCTATGGAACCAACTTAGGTGCCCATCAACAGATCAATGGATGAAGAAATTGTGGTTTATATACACAATGGAATATTATTCAGCCATAAAAAGAATTCTTATTAGCATAAGATATATCCCATGTTTGTATAATTTTATCAGAATAGATTCTATTGTCATATATAACTAAGAAGAACCAATAAAATAAACTTTTAAAAAGTAATTACCATAAAACCCTTTTATTTTAGCCAAACACCTACAGATGCATAGGAATAACATTTTTTTCTATAGCTCACAGTCACTTTTCTTTGCACAAAGACAGCAAAGAAGAAAAGCTACGAAAGGGAAGAGAATCAACCATTACTAGCAGCAGTGTGCTCCTCCTGTTCTAAGCAATTTCTAGATGTTGTTCATTGACTTTTATAGTATCCTCCCCCATAAGTGGCTTATCTCTATTTAACGGATGAGGAAATTGTGGCCCAGACAGGCTAACCAGGGCCCACGGGTGGGAGCCAGCTCCATGTTGAAAGGAATGCAGAATCCAATGTGGTTTAGCACCTGAGAGAAATGGAACTTGGAAAGATAGAGAGGGTCTAGGAGAGCGATGGGGAGGGTTAATGGGTGAGGAAGAGAGAGCTGATCTCCTTGTCCAGAAGGAATCAGCAACTCTGCCCCTAACAGCCCTTAAAGGGGTTGGCTAGTCTGCTTTCTTAAAGAGAAACCCCCCTGAAAAGGCCCCTGCTTTTCTGCCTTGGGAGTCTTATTACATACATTAAGGATTAATTTGATCACTTGCATTTTCCTGCTCAAACAGTCACTCAGAGCTGTAGGCTGAGTTTCTGATTCTGCCTTAAATTAAAATGCCAACTATTTGTCAAGACAGATTTTCTTAACCAACCATCTCCAAGTATTGGAATGTCTCAGTGAGTGGAAAATGCCTCCCTGGGGAGTTACCATGGCAACTCCTGACTGCAGAATGGCAGGATCAAACCCTTAAAAGAGACTTCCAAGTTGTATGGCCACTTCCAGCCACAGGCCCACACTGGGTTTTGCTTTGGGTCCCTATCCTGAGGATCCAGGAGGAAGGTCCTGAGGACTCTAGAAGCTTCTCCCCCAGCTCAGGAGTGGGTGTGCCCTGTCTTCATCAGGTTGTGCTTCCCCCCACCCCCGCCCCCTCATTCCACCCAGGCTCAAAGTCAGACATTCAAAACATAGATTTACTTTTTTACAGAAAAAGACTAGCATGCAAGTTAGCAGCAAGGGAACTGGCTCAGTAAAGGTAGATAGAACAAGAGAGAGACATCTGAAGGTTTGAAAACTGGTATCTGGTTTTGCTAAGGATGGAGATAATTTTTAAGAGAGTTCAATGATTGTGTGTGGGATTTTTTGTTTTGTTTTGTTTTGTTTGTTTTGTTTTTGATAGGAATGGATCGGAAGTGTAAACAGCCGAGGGGTTTGCAATGTAAAATTTGGCATAAGCACATTTTGAAGTTAGATTAATTCCTGCAAGTCAGTCCTGTGCCAGTCTTTGATTAGTGCTGTGACCCATCTGAAGAGGACAGGCCACCTACCCTTAAAAGATGTTCAAGCCTCGTTACGTGTGCACACAGGTTTCTGTGAACATGTGTAGAAAAGATCTGTAAATGTCACAAGAGAATCAGTCTTTTCCTGTCCTGTCTATCTGGAAAGCCTGGTCACATTGTTATTTTCATTGGTTGCAACCACGGGAAAATCCCTGAAAAGTCCACTGGCCTCCTTTGCCCATTCCTTCTGTCTGATCTTTCTGGTCATCACAGTCTGACAGAGCAGAAATTATGTGAACTCCTTCACCAAGGAGCTCAGGAAGCACATGGCCAAGGACTCCCAGCCTCTTGGAAAATTCAGTCCAAGGATGGAGCATAGTTTCCTAGGGCAGCCCTGACAAAGGACCACATACTTGATGGCTTAAAAGAACAAAAATGTATTCCTTCACATATCTCAGGTCTAGAAATCCCAAAGCCAGGTGTCACCAGGATTGGGGCCCCTTCTGGAGGCTCAGAAGGAGGATCCTGTCCATGTGCCTCTCCTCGCTTCTAGTGGCTCCTGGCATTGATGACCTTCTTTGCCTTGCAGATGTGTGGTGCTGGTCTCTGCCTCTTTCTTCACATGGTGTTCTCCCTGTGTGTGTCTGTGTCTCTCCTCTTCTCATAAGGACACTAGTCATATTGGACCAGGTGCTCCCCTGATCCAGGATGACCTCATTTTAACTTGATTATATTGTAAAGATCCTATGTCTAAATAAGGTCATACCCACCTATGGGGAGGAAGGGAGGTGAGAACTCTGTCATGTCATTTTTGTGAGACACAAATCAAACTTCAACATTTGGATTCCTCCTGAAACAGATCCTGAGACAAAGATTTAGATGCAAATAATTTCTTTGTAAAGTGATCCAAAGAAACACTGGGAGGCATTGGGAAAAATGTTAGATTTTCTTCACTGTAACAAAACACCTGAGGGAAACATCTTAAATGAAGAAAGATTTATTTTTGGCTCATGGTTTCAGAGGTTTCAGTCCATGGTCAGTTGGCTTCATTGTTTGGGGCCTGAGGTGAGGTACAACATCATGGTGGTAGAAGTATATGGCAGAGGAAACTGTTAGCTCATGATAGCTAAGGAAGGCGGTGTAGTGGGGGAGGAGTCAGGAACAAGATATAGTCCCCAAGGGCAGGCCCCCAAGAATCCATCCACTTTAACTAGGTCCTTCTTTCTACAGTTTCCCCCACCTACCAATATGCCATTCAAATGACAAATCCCTCAGTGGGTTAATTCACTGAGGAGGTCAGAGCTCTCATGATTCAATAACTTCCCAAAAATACCATTATGAACATTGCTACACTGGGGACCAAGCCTTCAGCACATGAGCAGTGCCATAAAAGGAAGCCAGGACAGAGAGGGCCATGAGCTAGGTACCCATGTAGGCAGTTGGGCTCATCCCTCTGGGTCCTCCAGTGCCAGTGTAGATGCATCTCAGAGCTGCCTCACCTGAGCAAGTTGGGTGCTTATTCTCTGACCCTCTCCTGTCAATGGCTGAAGGCTGCTGGAGTGGCTTTCCAGAGTTTCCAGCCTGGACAGGAAACTGAGCTGAGCTACCTAAAAATGCCCTTAGGGCAGAGCTAGAGGTGGAGGCTGGAGGAAGTCTCAGCACGTGGGAATGACACGGGCCAAGGTGGACCAACGTCTCAGCCACACCTTCAAATTAATAGGCCTTTCTTTTTTGTTGCAAACAAGAGAGATTCATGGTGAATCATCTCCAATTCCTTTTCAAACATTGCCAGATAATTATTATTTGATAAATTCTGACTGAAAAAGATTTAATTTTGAAATCATTTTCTTCTACAATTTCCCAGTTGTACAGCATCACAACTACTTTAAAAGAGGTAATTGTGTTACCTGAGGACAAGTTAAATGATCTTGGCCCTACGTTCTATCTTTCCATCTTCCTCCAGTTTGATTTTCAGTCCTCTGCCTCCACATCCCCACCCCCACCCATCCTGCTAAATTCCTATTTAACCCATGAGACAAAAAATCACACCTCCCATTGACTCTGAGTTTCTTTTAGTTTTCTTGCTGCAGCCCAGTGCCTGGCATGTAGTCATTAGCCCATAAATGTTTGACGAGTGAAAAAGTAAATATATGAATGAGAGAATGAGTGTGGATCGCTGGTCCTCCCAGTCTGCCTGCCACACACCTTGAGAGTGGTTCTCTAACAACAGAACTGCACAATTCATGATATTTAAATAATGTCATACACCAGGACATGCTTTCTATTCACAAAAACACCTGGAACATGCTTACTGACCACTTGTTCCAGTGTTACTGAAAAGGTTGCAGCATGACCAGTGTATCTTCTTTGGGTGTGATTGTTCCTTTTGTGCTGCCATGTTGCTCTTTTCCCAGGGCCTTCAGTATTCATGTTGTCTTCTCTTCCCATGTCTGTCATGGCCCAGGTTGGCTCACGGCTTCCCTCCAAAGAGCAACGTGTATCCCACAGCAGTCTGTCTGTGACTCCAGCATCCCACCCACAACAGTTCTGTGGGCCACAGTCCCAGTGCTCCTTGGGGCCAGAGTAGGACAGAGGTGAAGTTCTTTTCCAGTGATAGGTCTTTTGTTCCCTTTCCTGGGTTTCTACAGAAACAGTGGAAAATCTGAAACACTGGCTGATCAAATTATCCAGTCTTAGCATCATGAATTCATGGACATGTCTATGAAATCCACTGCTACTACCAGCTCCCTAAGGAGCATCACCCTGTTTCCTCTTCATTACTCTCCCCCGTGTTAGCATCGCCATCAGCACCCATAGTTCAGCATAGAACCGTATCGTGCTGTTTTCCTTGAAGCTGGAGATGAAGTCACAGAAACTTTTAAGCTTACAACTTAGAATCTATCACAAAGGTATATTTTTCACCCTGTATTTTAACATCTAACAACTATTTCGTAAATAGTTATTGCAGGACTACTTGCCCTAAGAATACAGTGTCCCAAGACTTAGTTCCCCAGGAGTGTCCACAGTGGCTTTATTCACAATAGACAAAAAGTAAAAACAACCCAAGTGTCTATCACAGATGAATAGATAGAAAAGATGTGGCACGTACATGCAGTAGAATATTACTCAGCTGTAAAAGGGGTGAAATCCTTATATGCCAGGACGTGGATGAACTTGGAAAAGCAAGTCACAAAAAGTCACATGCTGTATGATTCCATTTATATGAAATATCCAGCATAGGAAATCCCTGGAGACAGAATCCCGAGGCAGGGAGTGGGGACCTGGCTGGTGATTAGATGAGCAGGCAGAGGTCTTTCCTTTGGAATACCAAAACATTTTGGGACTGAGTAGAGGTGGTGGTGGCCCAACAATGGGAAGTGCTAAAATGACACCCTATGGGGCACTTTAACATGGTCTGTTTTACATTTTGTAATTTTACCTAAATAAACTTTATTTAAAAATACATCCAGTTCTTTTTCCCTCACAGTCTGTATTTCCTAAGTTTCTGAAGTTGTACGGCACCCAAAGAATCCATGATGTGGTGGGGGAGAGACACGAGTCTAGTGATGGGATAGTAGCTGACGCCACTGAGAATGTCCAAGTACAAGAGCATGTGGAAGGACTGACAGGTAAGAGCCAGAGGGGAAGACCAGAGAACCTAGGCCCTGAGGTGCGAGTGCATTGTGGCCTCAGCCTTTAATTAATGGGATTTCCCTCCTTTTTTCTCTTCAACTTAAAATATATTAATATACATATATATGCATATATATGTGTGTATGTGTGTATACACTTACATATATGCTTACACCTGTGTCTGTATGTTTAACACACACACATATTTAATTTATTACCTTGTAGTTGCCAGGCATGTTGAGGGAGGAACAGAAAGACACAAGGATGAAGGAGAGGCAGACCGACTCCAGCCGTCCACTCCCACTCTTCGCTGGCTTATCTTCTAATGGGGGAAAGAGACCTGTCCCTAAACAGCTGGAAAATGTAGTAGCACTGGTGCAGTGGGTCACTGACCCAGGCCTGGAGAGAAAGTCAACTAAGGACGCTGTCTGTAAGACCAGGTGCCGGGAGAGTGAGAGTTCCACTCCCAGTTCCCGCCAGCTGGTTTCAGGAAAACTAATTAGCACCATTTACTCCTTCCTTTTGGAATGTAAAGGACTATCCCCAGGACCTAACCACGTCCCTTTGAAGTGTAGATGCCCCCCTGAAGGCTCCTGCTGGAGGCTCAAGATTTACAGAGGGCCTAGTGAGGGGAGCCAGTCTCCCTAAGCGAGCTCTGCTTCTGGAAACACACTTCCCGCTGGAAGACCCTTACACGCTATCATATATTATTTTTTGAAAACTTGTGCCCACTTATGTACTGTTTTAGACCATAAAATCTATGCCTCTCGATAACCTATAAATGTTATAAAAAGTTGGCAAGGGATGCTCAAAATTTTGGAGTGCTAATCTCCTCTGGGCTTTGGTGTCTCCCATTCTTTGGAGTGCCCTTTGTCGCTTCTTGTGTGATTCCCACAACAATAAAAGCCGTGAGGAGGGCCATATCAGCTCTGCCCAAGTCCAGGAGTAGGAAGGGAATAATCTCCTTTCAGATGGAGGAGCTGCTGTCCACCCCTATGGGGCCAAGGGTAATTGCTCAGGGCTCCATACCCCATGCTTTGTCACTAAAGGGGACAGGTCTCTTTCCCCATTAGAAGATAAGGGTTATTTGATCCCATCAGTAAATGAGGCCAGTTAGGCATGAGGCGAATTGTTTTCCAGGTAGGTCAGCAACCTGCTGAGGACTAAGGCCCTGTCCAAAGTGCTGGCTGGTCTGGCCTCCTTGCTTTTCTCTCCCCAGGAGTTGCCTACCTGGTTTCCACACTCCCTGGGGTTGCACATTGTGTGGGGAGAGTCATTGAGGGGTGGGAACCTTTTTTCTGGGTTCTGACTCTGTACCAGGGAGGTCTGACTCTTGGAGGTTTACCTACAGTATCTCTCAGTCATCCTCTGAAATGGGGATTATGATCATCCTTCCTCTGCAATTGAGTCCAGAAAGGTTAAGCAATTTGCCCCAATCCAGTCAATTCCAGATTTGAACCATGCCCCACCCAACATGACATGCTCAGCTCTGAGTACCTCACCCCACAACCTCCCTATTTGACTAGGGATCAGTGCTAATCATGCGTAAACTTTAATAAAGCACAGGCCCTCTGCCTGGAAACATACAAGGAAAATTTGATAGCAAGCTGAAAACGTGAAAGACAGTGGTGTACAATACCACGCAGAGCATGCTCGGTGGCCCCTGGGCAACCCAGGCTGGCTTCTTGGAGACCTCAGTTCTCCTGCCCAAAATAGGGTCCAACCAACTGAAGCACACCAGGGCGAAGTTGCTTTGGATCAGAAGTCAATTGTCAGTGGCAGGAAAAGGAAGGCAAATCCAGTCCATAGGAATGCCATGTTTGGCCCTGGAATTATTTTTTCCAATTAAAAAAAATGGTTAATTTCAGGACACTATTTAAAACTCAGGAGTCCTCATATAAAATACAGGTTTCTGCCTCCTCTTGACAAGCCACACTGAGCCTGGGTTCCTGAACATTCCAGGAAGTGGGCTTCAGAGCTGTAGCTGGGCAGACTCTACACTCAGGCCCTGCCTGGCTCCCAAAGGCATTGACTGCTGCGGGAAGCAGAGTCTTCAGCACACAGCTGAGGTGTGCAAGGTGTTTGATGAAGAAGAAGGAGCAAACTGTATGCAGACTTGAGTTACACTCAGTGATGAAAAGGCCAGAATTGGCATTTTAAAAATTCATCGTCTTCTAATAATAAAACTGTATTTACAGAGAGCCATGCTTTGGAGAGCTTCGGGCTTTGTGCAAACATGACTGGGGAATGCTCACAGCTGAGACTTGGGGAAGCGAGAAGGTGACTCAGACTGGGGTCTCCAAAAGCAGCCTGCCCCAAGCAGGTTCATAGCATTAAAGCCATTTGATGTCACTTCAACGAAAAAGTCTTTGCAGAGCACCCACATGCACCAGGCACTGTGGGAGGCACGTGAGCAAGACAGTCTTCACTGTGGGGCATCTCCCTTCTGAGTCCCATTCTCAATCTCTCCACATACTGCCCTCCTGCCTCTCCCTCATACCAGAGATTGGAACTTAGGGTGCATAAACACTGAGCCACATCCCCAGCCCTTTTTTATTTTTTATTTTGAGACAGGGTCTCACTTCTTAGGGCCTCACTAAGTTGCTGAGACTGGCTTAGAACTTTCGATCCTCCTGCCTCAGCCTCCTGAGCCGCTGGGATTATAGGCATGCGACATGCACCACTATACCTGGCCCATGCGGGATCTCTTATTCCTTGGCTGCAAAAGAGATGGAGGCAGAAGCAGCTGGTTTTCAGAGATCCCAAAGGACAAAAGCCCCCTCAGCCACTTCCTGCATGTCTGCCCTCCTCTTGTGCTCACCCTCTACAGATCAGGCTTCCTGGGCACTGAGCTTGGCATATCCTAATCCTTCCACAACCTGTCCAGAAACCCCATCCTGCTCATCCTTCTGGCCTTCACCCAGAGATCACCTGCTCTGGAAGGCACTTTATCACATTGTTTGACAAGTCTATTCCCCTCTCCCTGCTGGGCTGTCCCTCCAGGTGAGGAAGGAATGCTTTTGTTAGGGGCACCTCTATTTTCCTGAGGCTGTGTTACGCATTCCAGGCATTCCCCACCCTCAAGGGTTGATTCTTTGCAGAGCACTTATTGTGCTATGTAACTGTGAGCTCTGACACGCTGCCCAGTGTACTGCACTCTGCCCTGCTCTCTCCTTCACACCTGGCTGCTTGTGGAGGATCCAGCACATGCCTCTCTGCTCTCGGCCTCACTCACTCGTTCATGTCAATTCAACATTCTCCATCTCTTTTGCAAACAAGAAATAAGAGATTGAGCATGAGCCAGGTCCAGTGGAACATGCTTCTAATTCCAGCAAACATTTTTTTTTTTTTTAAGTGCTGGGGATTGAACCTAGGGCCTGCGCTCACAGGCAAGCACATACCAACTGAGCTATATTCCCAGCCCCTATATCCCCAGCCCCAATCCCAGCAAACTGTCTGGCATGCTTTGCCCTGAGGTTGGCCACAGTGGTCCAGCTCTTTGGTAATGAGTTAGGCAGGTTCGTGAGATAAGAGGCAGAGTACCTAAGCCACATTCTCCAATTCAGCTTTTTGCCAATAATCAAGCTTGATATTTAATCTCCAACTGATAGACTCTGGAATACATCTCTCTACTGGTTTTGTGCTTGGAGAATGGAAACACAAGTGTGGTTTATTTCTTCCCTAGGGTCCTACAAGGGTCTCTTTATCGGTTCTATCTGCATGTCTAGCAGAGTGCCTGGTATGCAGTAGGTGCTCACTATCAGTTGAGTAATGAATTAGTCAAATATTCTGCTTTCCTGCCCTACTTTGGAAACATGCAAAGCTCCCCAGCCCACTGTCATTGCAACCCTTCCCAGGCAGGAGTAGGCTGGGAGAGGCCAGGCTCCACGAGCTGAGAGTCTCCTATCTTCGGAAACATTATGTGTGAAATGCATTACTTACTCCAGCTTGCAATGCCCAGGGCAAAGACCTCTAAGGATATTTCTATTAGAAAAACAAAAGCTATGTGAATTTGTTGAGGTTTAATTCTTATTTCAGGGATGGAAATAACTGTTCTTGTTTTTTGTTTTAAATAGTCCTTAGCCGTCTATCTAAATGGCAGGAAAAGTTGAACACAGGACTGTGACCAGACTTCAGAAGGTGAGACTCATTTTGTCCTCCTCTGCCATCAGAGTTGGAAAAAGAGAAATGAGAGGAGCCATTCCCAGCCCTTTCTGTAAAGAGAGGAGAAATCCTGTGGCAAATGTCATTTGAGGGTGGGAGCTCAGGTGTACATTTCTGCTGCCCACAAAGAGGTGATAATTGAGACTGAACAGCTTAATGCAAGCCCCAGGAGAGATGTTCTTTAGGGCATAAAAATGAAAATAATAAGGGAACTGTGATAGAGCTCAAGATACCCACTCATGGGGTGGAGGAGCAGAATGTGAGAATTTTTCCAAGAATGTAAATAGCAAATAGCATGAAATTAACAATCAGCTGGCAAAATAAGTATCCCATAATAATTACATATTTCTGTTGTCTTGGTGCTGAAGTGGGATTAACTTTGCCATTTAAATCTTCCGGTCCATGCAAAGGATATATATTTTTTTTCCCTGCCAGTTTTGGATCTTTTCCCTCTATGTGCTGTGGGTGACCTTGGAGGAATGGTGCCCGTCCTTGGGCAAGCAGAGCTGAGCTTCACTGCTGGTGGCAGGTCCCCCGGGGTCAGGGAGCCAGAGCTGATAGCCTGGTTCATTGGGGAAAAAAACTCACAAAATTGGGGTCCCACTGAGTAAGTATGGCTATTAGGCTATGTTCCCAGGGCTTCCTGCTCCTTTTTTTGCAACCCAGTGAGTTGAAGGGTTACTCAGGTGTGAACACTGGCTTGTACCCCCAACCCCACCTCACCTTTTCTTCCTGGTACTGGGAATGGAACACAGGGATGCTCAACCACTGAGTAATATTCCCCAGCCCCTCCCCTTTTTTGAGACAGGGTCTCGCTGAATTGCTGAGGTTGACCTTGAACTTGCAATCCTCAGGCCTCAGCCCCCCAAGTTTCTGGGATCACAAGTGTGAACCATCTCACCCAGTTTCTATGTTGGGCAAATGCCTCAGTTTCCTTTTGTAAAATGAGAATAATAGCATCCATTATCTCATGAATTGTGGTGCAAATTAAATAAATGAATGTGGATGTGCTGCAACTTGAGAACATTTATCACCTGGTTGTGGATCTGGAAATTTCATCCTTTTTGCCTCTCGTCCAAGATGTGTGCATCCCTTTGGAAGGGAAAATTCAGGAAGCCCTAAGCATCAAGACAACAGCATGGATTGCTTCCTGCGGCTCTACCTGTCCCAGAAGGCAGGGCGCTTCTGGGATGGGGCACTGGTAACCCTGGGTTGGAAAACATACATGACACTGTGGAAATACTTGGCTGCTTCCCTTAGTTGAGCTCTTTGTGTTCCAGGCACCAGTTAATCCTCCCAACAATCTTCTAAGATGGACAATGTTATATTTCTCTCTTTGCACAGGAGGATACTGAGACCCAAAGAGGTTATGTAACTGGCTTCGTGTCACATACCTAGTAAGTTTGCTCAAGTCTGGCCCTGCCAGGCATGGCCCCTGTCTTCATGTCTCTGTGCCTTCTCTCTCCTCTCCCTCACTGCATCCCCAGCCTGACCGAGAGGGCTGCACAGCAGGTAAGAGGAGAGCCTGTGAGGACATCAGGGACCTCAAGGGCTGGATCCTCCCACCAGGGTAGTGATCCTGAGCAAGTGACAGAACTACTCACTGCTTCTAAGACCCTGTGTTAAATAGAGATACCGCTGGTGCCTGCCTGGTAGGGATGTCATGAGGATTCAATGAGCTAATTACAGAACGAGCTTACACGCCTGCCTGCCATGGATTAAGCCTTCAATAGATGTTGGCTCTTATGATCATTATGGGATTCGTCCTTTCAACCGGAGCATTCCCGAAGGGAGAAAGGAGCAATGGGGGAAGGGGAGCAGGGGGGGCAGCAGGCCTCCCATGATCCTAAGCACTCAGTAATCAGATCTTAGCCACTCTTTTTCAGAGACACATGAGAGCAGTCGCTTGACTCTGCTAAAAGAAATAAAACTAGTGCCTGTGGTCACCAGACTGATCAGCTAATCATGGCTCTCCATCTGTGATTATCAAGTAGCAAGAGATGCTAAGAACAGAGAGCTTCTTAGGTAAAAATGGAACAAGCATTAGCCACAAATGCTTGCAAGGGACATTACAAACTGCTCTGCCTCGGGCTTGAATCGGGTAATGTCGTATTGAGATTTTTTTTTGTTTTTAGTGTCCAAGGTCAAACCTCAAATGTTTTAAAAACAAGGATCCAGGATAGAATAAAAGTCTAAAATAGAGAAGTAGCAAATAAACTGTTCACAATTCTGACAAGGCATTGGCGTTATCACTCAGTTCAGAAGACTATCATGTGACTTCAGCAGCTAATTCAGTGATTTAATCTAAGTCCCTTTTGTATATTTTCAGATTTTTTTGTTTTGTTTTGGTGCTAGGGATTGAACTCAGGGGCCCTCAACCACTGAGCCACATCCCCAGCCCTATTTTGTATTTTATTTACAGACAGAGTATCACTGAGTTGCTTAGCACCTTGCTTTTGCTGAGGCTGGATTTGAATTTGTAATCCTCCTGCCTCAGCCTCCCGAACAGCTGGGATTACAGGTATGCTCCACCACACCTGGCTTATATTTTCGGTTTTTATTTCCCACTTGTCCTAGTCTGTTGAAGTTGTTATAACAAAATACCATACCCTGGGTAATTTATATACACCAGGAATGCATTGCTGGAGGCTGGACACCAGCAGATTCAGTGTCTGGCGAGGGTCCGTTTTCAGAGAGGTCCGTTTATATTCCATGTGTCCTCACATGGGGAAAAGGACTAACAGGCTTCTTCAAGTCTCTTTGCTTAGGTACTAACACCCTTGGCAAGGGCTGTACCCTTATGACCTGACGACTCCCAAAGGTCCCACCTTTTAATACCGTCACACCCAGGATGAGATTTCAACTTAGAAATTTTGGAGGGACACAAATATTCTGACAAAAGCGCTAACAATTCTAGGACCCTTTGCAGTTATTTTACTTTCGCCTATTTCCTCTTATCTGCAGTGTGTCAGAGCCTGGACATCTGGGGAAATTAGCTGCCGTGTCTTTTGATCACCAGGTTTCTCTTGCTGCTCTGACTGGGGGCAGAATGCCCTCTTCCCTTCCTATCCTACTACAAGGTCATGGTGATACTGTCCAGTAAGGCTGTTGTGGTGCCAACCTGATCAGTGGCTTCCCAGGTACTCCTGCATCTTGGCCTCTGCTGACTGGACCAAAGGAAGACGCTGACTACAGTCACCGGGCATACAGAGGTGGGCTGTGCTGGTCTAATTCCTTTGCTCAGAAACTGAAACCAGGATAGAAACCGCGCATTTACCCACTAGTAGCAAAAGCAATGATCGAAAAGTCACATAGTGAAGGCAGGTCAGGGAGACCCTTTGTGGGTGAACGTGCCTGCTGGTCGTCTGGTGGAAAGAACCAGATGAGAGGTGGGTGGCCACACCCAACCACAGTGAAGCTCCAGAATGCAGCTTTAGCTCCACTGCTGGCTGCATAGAGAGTCCAGTACTGGTTCCAGGTGAGTTCAAATGGGCTTTGCCTGGTTATAGGTCCACGTGACCCCCTCAGGACAAGCCCTGATGTGACAGTGCTGGCTGAATGGAACTTGTCTACTACAGCCAAATGAACCCCATCCTGACATTCAGTGCAGCTTAGAGGAAAGTGATATCATCATAACTGCATCTGGAGAACTCTGGAGGTGAGAAGATTGGCCTCCCGTCCCTCTCTGGAGTCCTCTCTTGGCCTTGGAGAGAGCCTGGCCTTGGCCCTGGGCTTGAGGTGGGACTGACCAGAGGAACTGTGACCCGGTCATTGTCAGGCCTGCTCTTAGGGTGTGTGTGTGTGTGTGTGTGTGTGTGTGTGTGAGAGAGAGAGAGAGAGAGAGGCCTCTAAAACGAGCGCTTAGGACCCATTCATAGCTAAGTGGCAAATGCTTGTTAATTCTAAAATTGCTCATTGGAGCTGGCATCTACACAGCCATCTAGCAGATATTTATTGTCTTTCTGATGCACAAGTCATTAGACTAGATGCTGAATGTGATTTAAAGATAAAATACTCAGGCAACTTTTGCTCTAGACTTATAATTTTGAAAAAAATATACACATACTAGAAATCAAAATAAACAGTGATAACTATCACAAAGAAAGAAAAATAAAATGCTATGAGCATTCAGAACAAGACTCAACTACTCAACTATTTTTTTTTTTAATGGTACTGGGGATTGAACCTAGGGGTATTTAACCACCGAGCCACATTAACAGCCTTTTTTTATATTTTATTTAAAGACAGGGTCTCCTGAGTTGCTTAGGGCCTCCCTAAGTTGCTGAGGCTGGCTTTGAATTTACAATCATCCTGCCTCAGTCTCCTGAGCCACTAGGATTACAGGTATATGCCTCTGCACCTGGCCAACTACTTCCTTCTGGAAGTATTAAGAGAAATGTTAAGGCTAAAATGATGTTTGGCTTTGCTTTTTTTTTTTTTTTTTTTCAAATTTTGTTTTGTAGTTGTAGGTAGACACAATACCTTTTTATTTTTTTATGTGGTGCTGAGGATCAAACCCAGGGCCTAGGCAATGCACATGCTAGGCAAGCATTCTACCACCGAGCCACAATCTTTACTTTGTTTTGGGAGTGCTGGGGATGGAATCAAGAGCCTTGCACCTGCTAGGCAAGCCCTGTGCCACTGAGCACCCACCCCAGTCCTGGGACGACATATTGTTTGGGTCCTGACCATGGGGTAGGATTTGAGGGCTGGTAAGGAGGAGGCAACTAGTAGTTCATGTCTAGCTGAAGAGTAAAAAGCAAGGACCTAAATCAAGGTTAGAGGGAGATGAAGGGTGAATCAGGTGATGAAAGATACACTGAGGTGGAATTTGGGCTCTATTCTGAAGGCAAGTTTGATCAATGCAGGTTTTGAAAAGAATAGTGGTAAGCAGAGCCAGCCCTTAGAAGGATTATTACAAATCATAGCAGGGAGGATGCATGCCCTAATGAAATGTAAGGAGCTTTCCCTCTCTCACCCAGCCGAGCTGAGGGTCACAGCTTCCCCACCCCGAGGCACCTTGGTCTCTGTTCCTTCCACAGGGGTCTAAGCAGTCCTACCACGTGCTCTTTCCCCTCAGGGCTGATTCCTTTCTCTTCCTGCCCCTCTCCACTGTAAAACATTGCCAAATGGATTTAATTCAAATTCTATGTAATAAAAACATAAAGTAAGGCAAAATAAATGGGAATGCTTTAAGTAACATGCTCTGGCATCTCATAAAAGCCTCTTAAATTGATTACCTAAGAACGCATGGTGCAGACTCCAGAAAAGGATTTTTGGTACAGGGACTCTGGCAGAGTCCCAAAGTGGAGCCGCGCTGCGGCTGCTGGAATCATAATTCTTCCTCATATCTTGTTTTGTGCTTAAAATGTAGCGCTCTGCCCAATGAGTTTTTCTTCCCCAACCAGAGCATATTTTTAAAAAACCAAAAACCCAGAGTTGTTATCAGACTTCTGTGACCAGGCTCATCATACGGGCATCTTTGCTGCTAAAATCTTGAGGTCTATTTTCCGATGACTAGGACAACCAGGTGGTAGAGAAGAGTTCTTTTAGTGGATGGGAAAGACCTGTTTGGGGCCAAGTCTGGCAGCCTGGTGGGGCTCATTGGGGTAGGATTTGAAGGCTGATGAGAAGGAGGTATCAATAAGAAATAGTTCCTGTTTAGCTGAGGAGTGAAAAGCACACAAAGAAAGAACCTGAGTGTTCTTGGTACATAGTCCTAGTCCTGGATCTCAGTATACAGGAAAATGATACCACCATATCTGTGGCTGGAAAACTCCTCTCAAGATGGAGAAAGACTCTTTCCCATCCTACTCTGGGGTCTTCTCTCATCTGCCTAATCCCCCAAGATGCTGGCCCTGCTCATACCCCTGACATCAGAGCAAGTCAGGTTGACTGTGGCTCTGGGTTGGGGACGGGGCTGGTCAATGGGACCAGAAGGAGATCCGTGTGTTCTGTTGAGTAGTAAAAGGACCCCCTGAGTGCCAAAAGACTGCTTCAAGTGGGGGGATGTTTGGCTAGGTGTAGGAATCATTTATGGCCTTCAGAGGTGGAAGATCTTAGAAGCTGGTAGACTACCAGAGAAGATGACATACTCCAGGCCTAGTGAGGAAGCTGGTGATGTGTTTTCCATGACGGTTCAGACAGGTACTTATAAGATAATAGAGACCAGAAATGACTCCATGGTCAACTGTACCCACGTACTCCCCAGAAACCAGTGGGCCTTTCTAAGTGTGTGTATCTCTGTTCACATCTTGGAAGAGCCAGTCCTTACAGCTAAACCAGGAGGTTTTATTCATAAAACTCTCTCTAGAATTTTCCCCAGAGAATAAGATTCTTCCAATAAGCCTCAAACTCCTCTCTCTCTCCACTTCTTTTCTCCTTCCTTCTTCTTTCCTCAGTCCTTCTCCCTCTCCCTCCCTCTACTCCTCTCTCATGACCCCCTGCCCCTTTCTACATTAACTGGGAGTCTCCCAAATACCACCGTGCTTAGTGAAGGGGTTCAACCTTGAGCAAGGTGCTGGCCTACCCAAAGCTCTCAGTTCAGTCCAAGGGCTCTTGACCAGGCACACACATCAGAATCACTTGGGAGCACTTAAAAATAAGAGTCCCAGATCCCATCCAGACATACTATATTAGAATTTTCAAGGGTGCAGCCTAAGAACAGATATTTTGAAACAAAAAAAGTCTTCCATGTGACTTTGTTATGTCACCACCCTCCTGTTGGAGAGATAAATACAACAGTTCAGGAAAAGTACTCAGTATGAATATGTATGTATGTCAGCAAGGAGGGAACTACCAATTCAGTTGTTGGGAGTGGGTTGGTGGTCAGGCAAAAGGTCATAGGGATAATGATTAAACTGGGTCTTGAAGGGTAAATAGGAGTTTGGTACAGGGCTATACCCAGGCGAAAGCTGGATGAGATAAGAGAGTCCTTTGGATAGATATGTACACATGAAAAGAAAACTACCTTGCAGGGACCCCATGCAGCTCTGTGCAGTGGGGATGGAGTGAGCGGACAGGGAGTGCTTTGAGGCATGGCCGGAGGGCTGGCCAGGGCCCAAATGATACTAACTCTAGTCATCTTGCCAACTTAATTTATATGTTTTTTCTGCAAACCATAAGAAAATGTTGAAGAGTTTTAAGAAGGCATAATAAAATCACATTTAGATTTGAGAATAAACTCGGGGCAGGGCCCACATTATGAGATGAAGCAAGTGACGTCAGCTAGGAAGTATTTACATTAATCCAAAGACAGACTCAGCATCTTCTCTGGCCCTAACTGTCAGGACAAGATGGCTTTGTAGTTCACACAGGCAGGACTTCTCAGACCCTTTGCAAATGGGCCCTAGTTCTTCAATTTCCTTGTGTTCTCATGGAAATTTAGTTAAGTGTCCTTTTCTATCATCCTGTTACTCCATCAACCACATGCTCTTGATGTGAGAAAGGGGTCATTAAGCTTCAGCTGAACGTCCCCTGATTTCTAATCCCAGGTCCTGGAGATCTCAGCGATAGCGCAGAGGCGTGTTCCCTGAGCCTGCCCAACACTTCATTTCCTGCTTAGCATTCACTGAGCATTTGTTGATCAATTCTGGCAGGTAATAGCAATAGAAATAATCAGTGCCTTCACTTCATGCAGAAGATGTTTTCAAAGAAGCACAAACTTTCATTTCATGGTTAAATCAAGAACAGCCTGTTAAATTGTCTTGTCTTGTGAACACATCCCTTACTTTATGTTCTTTACCCCCAAACATACAGGATTGATCCAGAAAACACAACTGAATGAAAAACTGAGAATTCCCATAGGATAGCATGCATTGTTCCTAAGTTGGAAGATAACCTTTATGTCCGATGCTCACCTAGATCCAAGAAACCTGCTCGAGTGTGCTTCAAAAAGCTTTGTGACCTAAAAAGTAGGCAAACGTAAAAAAAAAAAAAGGACAATTTAAGAGACTCTCTCTCATAAAATGGAGTGACTGGGGACATAGGTCAGTGGTAAAGCACCCCTGAGATCAATTCTCATTACTAGGGGTGAAAAGAAGTGGTAACAGATACAGAGGTGTTTATAATACATACTGGATTTAGTAACTCAGTGTTTTTTAGTATTTCAGTTATTTTTGTACTTGGATTGCTTGTAAAATAACTTTTTCTACCTTGAAGAATATAGGAAAGCTGTGAAAGCAGACTGAAAACTGCCTGGAGACTGAAATTAGTCTCTTTAGCCCAATTTCTGATTTTTATATGCCTAAAAAATGATGGACATCAGAGGTCAGAGTGAGCCACAAACCCCTAGAGAAGCCATTGACACTTCACCATTTTCAGATCAGGTGGAAATTTTAATTCCGTTTACCAAAGATACAGGCAGAAATGGCTTGCATGATGATTAAGATCTGTAACTGTAAAATTGTGAAATTTATAGCCTCATAAAATGGTTTGTAGAAAATGCAAATTTCCCTGCTGGGTGGGGGGGGGGGCTCATGTGGGTTCTAGCCTAAGTTCATTACCATTTGAGTTCAGCATGGGCACTGGCTTGTTGTGGCTTTTTCTTTCCCCTTTTCAAAAAAGGCAGCATGTTGTTCTTAAGTAGCTTCTTTGATTATGTTCTGAGTATTGAGATGGCCTCTTCAAATGGTGAACAGGTGTGTAAGGCAAACACATAAGCAAAAAGTATGTTAATACCAGGGGTACATTAGGGCAGTTTCATATGTTCTTGTGACTATAAAGTAGTACAACCAAGTTTTAGTAAATTAACGTTATCTGATAGGCAGGAGGAGTGGGGACCACTAAGATCACATGTTCACAGACAAAAGATTAGAGGAGGCGTAGGAAACTGCGAGATGAGGGAAAGTGGAAATTCAGAAAATAAAAGGTAGGGGCGAGGTTAGCAATCTAAGGAAAAGGAAATAGACCTACAGGCATTGATCTTGAAATAGGGCAACAAATGAAATCCTGAAATCGAAGTGTCCTGAGCTAACGGGGAACATTGCCCCTAAGATCTCCACCCGCTAGCCCCATCCTTCAGTTAGTGGACAATCAATACATATTCATAGGCACTGACCCAATGCTAGACACCCAGGAATGAGGAGGGAACAAATGGGTAACTGTTTGGGGGTACTTGCCCAGTTGCAGTTCCTCTCCAGGAATGATCCCTGCCCTCAGCTCCTATGGAAGGACAGGCATGGTGACCTGTGTGTGTTTCATGGCCATTTGGACTTCTAGTCATGGCCGAGTGAACCAGTGTCCAATTTGATGGTGGCAGATGATAAGGATTTCTAAGAATTTGCCTAATTCTTAGGCAATTCTTTGCCTAATTCTTTTTTGCTTATGTGTTTGCCTAATTTCTAAGAATTTGATATAAGAGACCCTGAAACTCTGTTGGAAGTGGATGCTGTGCCTGCAATCACATAGTTGGGGTCATTTGGAAATGCACGGAGCACAGATGGTCCTCAACTTACGTTGGAGTTGAAAACATCATCCGTTGAAAACACTGAGAGTGGGCCATGCACACAAGGCACCTAGCCTGTGGACCATCATAGCTGAGTAACACAGTGCACTGTGAAGCACCAGGACAGAGACGGTCCTGGCATTCTCTGGGCAGAGCCAGGATGCGCTTAATATCTAGCAATGCACAGGACCATAAGCTCAGCACAAATCATTCCACCCCAGCAGTCAATCAGCTCCCACTGGAATACACAAACACTTAAGGGAGGACTGATTTTGTGTTGGGGACACAGGCATGGAGATAAAACAGTTGCAGAGAAAGGAGAGAGAGTGACACAAAGATGAGGGTCACCACGTGTCCCAGGGGGATGAAGCTGTTCTGTGCACCCTTCTGCAGGTATCTGCAGGCCTGATGACACCTCTGGCTCTTTTTTCTGTGAGATGTGCCTACAATCTTCCAACAGGACATCTTTGTCCAACTTGATATTGTTTGAATTGGATTCTGTTTCCTGCACCTAATTAAGTCCAGGAGAAATATAAAAGATAGAAGACAAAAGGAGGGACAAGAAAAATACGGCTAGTCTGGAAGCCTTGTGCTATAGCTCCACATACCTTTCTCCAGGCCTGTCACTCCCCAAGCCAGCTCTCTCTCGTAGGCCTGTCACTTTCAGATGGCTGGGATATCTGTAAATCTTAGAGTTACAGAGTAAATTCACTCAGGAAAATTACTTTGTGCTTGTTAATTAGCTCATGCAATAAATAGATTAAGCAGAGAGATTTTTAAGACATTTTAAGAAACTTAAAATTTAAGGAACTTTTTAGTGTTATCTACAGATCAGATAATGCAGGCTTCATCTGCCTAAGAATCCCGGAAACAATCAGATCACCACAAACCATCTTGTGATCACCAGACTAAGGTCATCCCCACATACCTTCCCATGCTCACCCCTCATACAATTTCCCTTAAAAGAAGAGCCTGAGACCCCCAAAGTGTCCCTTACTCTTGAGATGGTCTGCATACTCCCTTGAATGCATATCTGCTTTCCTAAATAAATTTTTTAAAAAATCCTAAATAAATCCCTGTGCTTCAGCTGACGAGTTCTGAAATTCATTTCCGTACAGTTTGTCAAGGACCCCACTCATCTGAGTTGGGCAGTGCCTCACTCCAAGAACTCCTCAAACCTCTTCCAGTGACAGACTGACAAAAATATAGGCCACTACTTCTCGGATGACCCCAGTACTCAGCTAGGAGACAGGACAGCACAGATGAACAAAACCAAGCATTAGCACAGCCTGCCATAACAAAGATGGTGGGTTCCAGCCACAGGGTCTGTGGTCAGTATTTGCTTTCCTGAAGGTGGCCTGGTAAGGGCATCTCCTCCACAGTGTATTGTTAAATAAAAAAATAAAGTGCTCCCCTAAGGAAAAAAAGTATGTGTATACACTTGGGACTCATGACAGAAAGAAGGAAAGGTGGGTTGGGGACAGTTTGTATTGTTTGCTTTTGTTTCTGAGACAGAGGTCCAAGTCATGCTTAGGTAAGAGGGGAGGGAGAAGACACAGCTAAACCCAATGCTGAAACACTGTGGGCGTGCCTCCCCTCTGCTGCACCCACTCTGACCCTCAGTGTCTCCTTGCTCATGCAACTCTTTCTGGAAAAACAAATATGTTTCCATCTTCCCCTCCCATTCGATGAAAATAGCATTATCCTGTACCTTACAAACAACAGCGTGAGTTTACAACTAGATTATCTTTATGAAATAAAGGTGAGCTGTATTTTATAGAAGAATGTCAAGTGAGAAAATAAGCACTTTTTGTCATGGAAATATGAAAATCTGAGTGTCTATGAGAAGAACTATTATGGAGACAATTTCCCAATGCTTATACCTGGAACTGGATGGTAGACTATGACAGAGCTCAGTGGGCCCCATAATTAAGGTCACAATTGATTGAGATGGCTCCCATTTAAACATGCTGCAGAATTATTCATGACCCCCTCCACCCACACACACAATCATCTCAAAAGTGTCCCAGTGTGGATGACATGTCCCCATACACCCTGTAGACTCCAGGTCGATTCAGAACCAGGGTACAAGCTGGAAGACTTGGTGAAGAAAGGTTCTTGGGCCCTGGAAACAGCCAGCCATATCTTCATCTGATGATTAAAAAGCGCATGTTCTGCACTTAGAAAGCCTCACATTGTGCTGGGGGCTGGAGAAACATCAGAAGCATCCAACCATTAAAGAACCAAAGTCTGTAATGCTTGGGGGCTATTTGAAAGCAAAGTAGACAAAAGTCCCTCCCCTCATGGATTTAAATTCTAGCAGGAGGAGATAGAGAATGAACTAGATATATTAAGTAAATATGCATTATATATTAGAAGGTGATAGATTCCATGGAAAATTAAAGAAAAATCAGGAGACGATGAGGGTGGAGGGTTGTGGAGATTCAGGGTCAAGGAGTCAACCAGGTGGTAGGGAAGCCTTATGGAGAGGGTTTTATGTCATTAAGCAGTTAGTTTATCGGACTGTCCGGCCTTGCCCACTGCATGATGGTGATTTCCACAGTGCTTCTCAAGTTTTAAAGGTCATTCAGGTCTGCAGAGATGTTGTTAAACTGGAGATTCTGATGCAGGAGAGCTGGGTGGGTCTGAGTGCCTGCATATCCAACAAGCTCCAGGGGATTGCCGGTCACTGATCATTGAGGGTCTAGCCTGCGGAGGCCACACCTTTCACTTTTATCTCGTTTCCTAAGCACCCAGCCCCTTGCGTTGTTTGAACAAGTGCTTTGTAAATCTGTGCAGACTTAAAGTCATCGAGAGAAGTGACGCCACATAGGCGATGTCAAGCAGCACTAATGAATAGCTCAGCTATGATGATTGACTGTCTTAATGGATTCCTTTCAGAAGCAGGGCCTCATCCCAATTATGTTCGTTTGCACTTCACTATAATAACATTTAAACCACACAGAATTAATTTAGTTTTAAATGGGGATGTCATTACTGCTCCTGAAAGATTTCTTGTCCTGGAATTTTTAATGAATTCATCATGAATTTAAATTTGTTCTATCTACAGCCCCGGGCTGGCCCCCTTGCTTAGAAAATGACCCATCGAGTATAATTTGATGGGTGCGGAACGGGCCATCTGCTCAAAAATACTTCCTGCCCTGACTCCAGAAAATTCACCACCAGAGTTTCACTTAATAAATCAACAAATAATTTGATGGATAATCCAAGTCAGTAAATATTTACAAAATACTTACAATATGCCAAGAACTGTGGATTCTAGAAAGATGAATGACACAGTTCCTGCCTGCAAGGACCTCTCAGCCTGGTGTGAAGATAGGAAACAGATATTTAAAGATGTGTGGATGATTCAAGGCTATTTGTTAGAAGCCCTCTCTTCTGTGTGAAGCAACTTTCTTGGAATCACTAGAGAGCCTCACAGGGCAGAGAGAGTGTAAGGGGATCCTCCATGCCTGTGGGGACTTCGGAGTTAGAAAGCCCAGGGTACTAGCTGTGTGCTTGCCGACCAGGGACCTTCCAATGCACACTGCTGTTTCACACTCTAAGCCTGTTTCCTTACCTGCAAAAGGGTGTTAAACACCGCCTCCCTGTGCAGATCTGAGATTTATGGAAATAGAATATCAAAGCACTTAGGCTTCCGCTTTTTGTATAGTGCCTGGGGGGAAGGACATAGGCGAGTGTTAGCTCCCATCCTCTGGGGATCTTCTTGAGTGAAATAAGCTGTGGGCATTACACACCAAACACTGGCCATGTGCCGGTCAGATGTTAGGGATAAGCCAACAAATGGAACTGCCATCCCCTCCACACAGTTCTTCAGGTGACCCAGGGAAGTAAACCCTCATGGCTTGCTCAGTGAGGGGACAGATGTTAGGGTAGGCCAGGCTAAACCCAAATGGAGGGTCAGGGAAGCCTCCTGGGGAGGGGGCACTTGAGTCTTCCCTGGAGGACAGGAATTGGCCGAGAGGAGGCAGAGGGCATTTCAAGGGAGGGTACAATACAGCCCAAGGCCAGAAGCCAAGGAGAGAGGACACAACAGGGCAGTGTGAACTGCCAGGGGCAAGGAACAGCTGGGAGGGATTTTCATCATTTCCTAGAGAGATGATTAGGACCCAAGTCACCTGTGGAAGAAAGAAGGGAGAAAGAAATGCGCACAGGAGCCACCAGGAAGAGAGTAGGCAGGATGCTTGAAGTCAGTGGTGTGTCTGGTCCCAGCCCTGTTCCTGGAGAAGTGTCTTCAACAGTATAGGAGCTGTGAGGGGAGCCAGCTTGGGCAGGCCATCATGGCCTGAGCTTCAGACCAGCTGGGTTTGTAGGGACTTCCAAGAGGGAACAGCATTCCTCTGTGTCCACCCAGGCTCTCTCCAGGTATGACAGGCCTGCAACATGTAACATGTTACGTCCATGCTTCTTACCTGTACAAGATTACATGCAAAGGAGAAAAGTGGGAGCACAGAGCTGGGGGTGCTTGAATGTGCCTTAACGAAGAGGCAGGAAGGCTCAGTCCCAGGTGTCCCAGGTGTCCCAGGTGTCCCAGGTGTGGGTATGAAGGCAGAGTGGGGCACCTCTCTCAGGCCTGAGCCCACGTGCAGCCCCACCTCTGGATTCTGCTCTGCACCTGACCACGCCCAGCTCCTCTCAGAAAAGAGGGGCCTCCTCACTGTGCTCAAAGCCAGCCTCTCCTCACCAGGAGCTGCTGCTCTGACTTCCAGGGTCCATGGAAGCTGTAGTCGTCCTCATTAATTTCCCTTGCTGGGGTCTGGATGTCGCCCTCATCCTTGCTTTCTTCTCTGCCTAAAAGAATGATCTATTGTACTCTACCTTTAAAAATATCCCCAAGTCCTGCCTGGGGATGTGTCTTGGTGTAGGGCCCTTGCCTGGCATGCATGAGACCCTGGGTTTGATGCCCAGCATTGCAAAAGCAACAGGAACAAACAAACAACAACAACAAAACCCCCAACACCTCCCCAGAAAAAACTCCCAACAACCAAAAAAAAAAAAAAAAAAACCAACCCAAATCCTTCCCAGATCTGACACATCTTGAGTCGCCGTTCTCTCTCTCCTCACCACTTCACGGCTGAACTTCTTAAAAGACAATCTTTGTCTCTTTTAGCTTCTTCACCAAGGGCTCATTCCTTTTTTTTTTGTAGTACTGGGGATTGAACCCAGGGCCTTGTGCATATAAGGCAAGCACTCTACCAACTGAGCTACATCCATAGCCCACTCATTCCTTTTTTGAAAACAACTTTCTGTTTCCATGATTATAAGCATGACTCATAATTACTCCATAAATTTGGAAAACAGAAAAATATTTTTTAAATTACCTGTAAACCCACAATGCAGATAAAACCACTGACTACTGATGTCTTAGAATGTTTCCCTTTAATCTTTATATCTGTGGGATTAGACAGATAGACAGTAGGTAGGTGGATGGATGGATGGATGGATGGATGAATGGATGGGTAGATGGGTAGATGGGTGGAAAGATAGGTAGGGTAGGTAGATCTATCCCAATATTTTATTTTTCAAATTTTGGCTTATCCTAAGTAGAATGGTTTTATACTGTGAAATTTAGTTTAACATGATATTGTGATCCTGGGTGATTTAATACTCACAATAACGGATAATGATATTGGCTAAATAATAGTTCATCTTTGATATCCTATGTTGGATATTTAGGTGTTTTTGTTTCCTTAAGATTGTATTTTATTTTATTTTATTTTATTTATTTATTTTTTTGGAACCAGGGATTGAACTCAGGGACACCCGGCCACTGAGCCACATCCCCAGCCCTATTTTGTATTTTATTTAGAGACAGGGTCTCACTGAGTTGTTTAGGGCCTCGCTAAGTTGCTGAGGCTGGCTTTGAACTCGCGATCCTCCTGACAGCCTCCCAAGTCGCTTGGATTACAGGCGTGTGCCACCACGCCCGGCCTTGAGATTTTAAATAGTATTATAAACATCCATGTGCCTGCAACTTTGACTATATGCCATGCCCAGAAATAAAATCCTGAGACAAAAGGCACATATATTTTTAAAGTTTGCAGTACGTGGTCAAAGCAGTTCATGCAGTCATTCATTGGTACCCTAGAAGACTTTGTTCCAGGACTCCTTGGATCACAAACTACATGTGCTCAAGTCCTTCATATAACATGATATATTTTTTTAAATTTTTAGATTTGATCTTTTTAGGTAACCATGACAGTAGAGTATATTTTAACATATCATACATATATGGAATATAACTTCCTATTCTGTGGTTGCACATGATGTGGAGTTACACTGGTGGTGTATTCATATTTGAACATTGGAAAATTATGTCCAATTCATTCTACTGACTTTTTGATGTCCTATTTATGCACATTGTCCCAGATACATTCAATCATTATAAGTTTAGATTACTTGTAATATCTGATGCATTATAATTGGTTGTTATAGTATATTGTTCAGGGAATAAGGACAAGGAAAAAGGTTTGTACATGTTCAGTACTTATGCAATTTATTTTTTGAAATATTTTCTATCTCAGAATATTTCATATCTGAATTCTCAGATGTGGAGGCCACGGATTCAAGGGCTGACCTTACTCTGAGCTGTTTGAAAGGCATCCTACCAACTCTGGTTACCACCCTTCATTCCCACTCTTCTCAATCTACCTTTTCTCTTTCTGACTATGCCAGAGTTGCTCCTCTCCAAGTTCTTAGGTGACTTCTTAATTCTTGAATCCAAAAGCCCCTTTTGCTGCCTTCTCTGTCTCTACAGTGTCTGGTGGCCTCCCTCTCTCCTTTGCTTCCTTAGTGTCCTCGACTCTCCTCTGCTCCCCTTCCCCTACAGCTTCTCCAGTCACTTCTCTCCCCATCTGAGCTCCTTGTGGACACCTCCTGCTGAGTCCCCACTCCTCATCCTTTACTGAATGCATGAATGGCTCCCCCAGAAGCAGAAGAGACTGCTGCTGCCCTATGGAAGTCAGGCCCAGGATAAATGAGCATACGGGTCCTTACAGGGATGCAGTGACCCAGAGGGCTGCTTTGGAGGGAGAAGTGGGCTTGGCCAAGGCGGGCAGATGCACAAGATGAAGACAGGAGATGTGACTCCTTCTCCAGTGCTCCAGGGCTGGCTCAGTCCTGGCAGTCACCTGGTCGGACCCCTATGAGGACAGACACTGGGCTGCCCACTGACTCCCTCTAGGCTGAATCGCTTGCTTCTGCCTGGCCCCTTCCAATCCCCTTGTCATCATAGCAAAAGTGACAACATAACCTGGCTGAAGACAAGCTGCTTGGCCACAGCAAGACCAGGGGCAACTAAGAGAGTCCGGGACAGTGTTTTCATGTCACATGACTGGTGGCCTCACCTCCTGACCTATTTGCTCTGCTTCTGGCTCAGGACCAGGTCTCACCTTGCTCTGCTCAGTTTTCGATCCACAGATACAAAAATAATAAAACCACATCTGCTGTTCCCGGAAAGACTACTGAGGTCCACGGCGCATTCCTATTAGGACGTCAGGGACAGCAAGGCTGGCTGAATATAGAACTGAGGTGGGAGGTCAAGGTCGTCTCTTTCCCTTTCTTCCCATGACCTATAGCATCTTTATGCCAGAAGAGACATCACTTAGAAAGCGGTTACTGTCATCCTTAGAACAAACAAGAGGCTTCAACATCTTAATGGAAAAAATTATCCGTGTGATCTTAATCTGAGGCCACGACCCGTGGTGGAATATTAACCCTTCTGCATCCATGCAGGGAGGGCAGAAACCGCGAGACCTGGCACTTGTGCTCTGGACCCACTGCTCGAACTGGGGAGCTGGAGTTGGTCATTGAGGAAGCAGGTGGTGTGCCTGCCTCTACCTTTTAACAAGCGGTTGTTTTTACTGGAAGGATTATATACTTGGAAGAATTGGGAAGGTCTCAGAATAGCTCTCTCATAAATAAGAGAGCTATATGGATGTGGTTTTTGTTCTGTTTGGGTTTTTTTCTTTTTTCTTTTTTTTTTTTTTTTTTTGCATTACTGGGGATTGAATCCAGGGCTGCTCTACCACTGAACCACATCCCCAGCCAGTTTTTGAGACAGCCTTTATTTTGAGACAGAGTCTCATGAAGTTACAGGGTTGACCTTGAACTTGAGATCCTCCTGCCTCAGCCTCAGGAGTACCTGGGATTACGAGTGTGTATTACAGTAGGTATTTATAATAGTACTAATTCTTGAGTGCCAACCATGTGCCAGAGATAGTTCTAGATGTAGGGGCTGAATCACTGTTAAGGCAGAAAAGATGCTAGTCCTGCTTATGTGGATCTAGAGGAGATGAAATGAACAAGGACACAAATGAGGAAGATAAATTTAGACTGTAACATGCGGAAAACAGTGAGGTGAGAGAGCGATTGCGGGAGGGAGGAGCCACTTTATACAGGTGGTCAGGCTCTCTGGGCAGGTGGCCTTGGGATGAGGAGCCAGCCCAGCTGTGCAGCACCCTCCCCTCTCTGTGCTATGACCTCCCCATCCTATGAAGTGAGGGCACCCTGTAAAGGTGACTGGTCCTCTTGGCTCCTCAGGGGTTGGATTTCCACATGCGTAAAGAAGGAGGTGACTTTGGCCTATTCCACTCGTAGCTTCAGAGCTATAAACCCTGCACTAGATCCCTGTCTCAAACCTCTTTTGAGGTTTTGAGGAGATTTGGTTCTGTTAAACAATTCTTAGTGATCAATACGATTTAAAATCTTTGGGAAGCAATATCATGTTTCCTTAAAGAATTAAGCATAGAATTACCCATACGCCAGAAATCCCACTTCTGGGTATAATGCCCAAAGAATTGAAAGCAGGGACACAAACGGACACACACCAATGTTGGTGTCAGCACTCGTCACGAAAGCCAAGTGGTGGAGGCAACCTACAGTCCATCAGGTAATCAAAATGTGGTATGTGTACATAAAGTGGAATATCAATCAGCCTGAAGAAGAAACAAAATTCTAGCTGGGTGAGGTGGCACACACCTGTAATCCCAATGGCTTGTGGCACTGAGGCAGGAGGATCACAAGTTCAAAGCCAGCCTCAGCAACTTGGTGACTTGCTAACTAATTTAGCAAGACCCTGTCTCAAAATCTAAAAATAAAAAGGACTTGAGGATGTTGCTCAGTGGTTAGGTGCCCCTGTGTTCAATCCCTGGTACCAAAAAATAAGAAGGAACAAAATTCTGGCACATGGTATAACATGAAAGGAGCTTGAAGATGTTATGCTGAATGAATAAGCCCAACACTCAAGGATGAAGGTCTTTTGATTCCACTTACATAAGGAACCTAGAACAGACAGCTTCATAGAGACAGAAGGAGGAATAGAGGTTGCATGGGCTGGAGGGGCGAGAATGGGGAGCTATGAATGGAATCGAGTTCCTGTTTGAGGTGATGCAGGAGTGCAGGGGTGGGTTTAGGTGATGGTTGTACAACAACGTGAACGTGCTTAACGCCACCAAGCAGTGCACTCAAAAATGGTTGAAAGGATGAATCTTTTGTTATGTATATTTTGCCACAATTGAAAAAAAAAAAAAAAAAAAGTCCAAGGGAGAAAGATCAATTCGTGACAAGCTCACTATGGAAAGTTACTTAAAATAAACCCAGTGGTACCTGGAGGCAGGGACATCATGCCAGATCTCTGCAGCTCCCACCTGCTTCTTGGCAGCCTCCTACTTCCATAGCTCTGACTGTCACCTCTAGGACCTGTGGACCCCATCAGAGAAGAAAAGGGCCAGAGTCCTCTACCTGGACAGGGGCTGGGGAGGGAGATGAAGCAGGAAAGAACCACTCACCTACCTGCCATCACTTCTGGTGGCTGGTGTGGCCAGCACAGAACTACCATGTGCCAGGAAGTCCAGCCAGCACAGAACTGGAAATTGTGGGAGGACAAGCAGGACCTCCAGCCACAGAAGTGGATCCTCCCGGGAGGTAGATGCACAGAACTCGGACAGAGACCCACAGAGAGAGGAGGAGGGTTCCGGCTGTGGCTGCCCTTGTCCCACTCTTACCCAGGGTGCCTGCTTTGGCAGTGAGTTGTCCTTTATGCTGAGGAAGCAAGGGTTCCTTAAGCACCAAGCAGCTCCCTTCCCCCAGTCAGGGGCACTTCCCCACTGCCCAGTGAAAAGTTTGACGACCTTGGCCATGATTTCCTGGTAACCAGAGGAAATAAAGAAGAGGGACCCAGAAAACAAGGCGTGCCTGGGAAAGAGAGCTGGATCAGGCTTGGAAACCATCAGGCTCGGTAAAGAAGCACAGCTTGTGGTAATAGTGGTGATATCATCTGCTGACACCTCACATACCTCACCTGGAAAATGGGGCCATCCTGCCCAGTTTGCTAGTTCCCTGTTTTTAGCTAAGCAGCAGCCTCTTGCTGACCTTGTCCTCTTGCTCAGATGTCAGCCCTGGTTTGGACCAATTTGTTTACATGGGCAGGTACCCCTCTCCACCTTGGCCTTCAAGGGATTTATTGTGACTTTCTCTTTATTCTTCCAACAATAATGGAGCCCTCTGATCGCAGGCACTACAGGTTCAACACATACAGCAGTGAATGAGAGACGCACTTCCCACCCTCCTGCAGCCCATGGCTTAGCAAAGGACTAAACAGCTGATCACACACACAAGAGGCTGCATCAATAATGTGTCTGAAAGGAGCTTTTCCTGGGGCATGAATTCCTATGAGAGGAGGGCCAGCCACCTTGGACTTCCTTTTTGCTTTTCTCCAAATTCCAAATCCCTCCCTCATCTTTCCTGTGAGATCTGTAGACAACTACTACCTACTACCATAACAACTGCAGGGACACATCACTCTGGGTCAATCACCATGACCAAAGTCCAGGCTGTCAGTTTCTTTTATCCTCAAGTTACACATGAAATGCAGCTGCATCAAAAGAGCATTTGAAGTTTTAATTTAAATTAATTTTTAAATAGATTTATACCAATAGAAAGTATTTTTATTAAATACAACATAATAGTTTTGTCCAAGACCACAATTTATTTTATCTGTTGATATCTGTGGATTGAGAAGCACTGTAAATGTAAAGAGATGTTGGATTTCAAAGACTTACCATGAAAAAAAAAAACTATACAATATCTCCTTGATTGCTTTTGTATTGATAATATGTTGATGAGATGATATTTTAAATAAATTGGATCAAATGTGTTATTAAAATTATTTTTGCTGTTTCTGGACTTTTTAATGTAGCTACTAAAAATCTGAAATCACATCTGTGTCCCCAGTTGTATTTCTACTGAAAGGCACTGGCCTACACTCTGCTGTGTAGGAGGGATGCATGGAGGGGAATCGTCTGTTTTATGCTACTATAACAGAATACCTGAGGTTATGTAATTTAAAAGAACAGAGGTTCATTTCTTACAGTTCCGTAGGCTGGAAAGTCTAAGGCCAGGGATTTCTTGCTACATCATCTTATGGCAGAATGTGGATGGGCAATAGAGGGGATGGGACCTAACTCCTTCTTTTATCCAGACCCCAGTGCCATGATAACTGACCCCCTCCCATAATAATGGCATTAATCCACCAGTTAGGTCAGAGCCCTCCTGTCCCAATCACCTCTTAAAGGCTGTACTTCTCAACCCTACTGTATTGGGAATTAAGTTTCCCACACACGGACTGTAAAGGACACATTCAAATCAGAGCAAAAACTATAATCCTGTGAGATTTTCCAGAATGTAAATCACTGTAGAAAGGTCAGGTCAGGTTTTCATTTCTTTCCTTCCCCTCTTTCCTGTTTCCCAAATGCCATGTTCACAGACCTCCTGGTGGTGTTGGGCTCCTGCCCCTCCACCACCATCCGGCTGAAGCCCTTTCTGTACTGAAGAAAGGAGTTCCTCACTGCCACCAGGCAAGCTGGAGGCTGAGCTCCAGGGTCCAGACATCGCAGACCTCCCTGGGAAGGTGTGCAAGACATTCCTTAAGGTCCTGCCAATCCAAGGCCCGCCAGTGTGTCCCGATGGTTAGGCAGCACTTTAATGCATTAAGCTACTGTAGTCCCCTTATCTGAAGCCCGCAGACGGACTGTGTCGGTGGCTATGTGAGCACAGACTTAAGAACCCTGTGAAATCCCCGCTCACTTGGATGGGGGGTAGCTATGGCTCCCGGAATGGACTTTGTAATGTGAGCCAGATCTGATGGGAGATAAAAACAGGAGAAATGCAACTGAAGCAAGATTCCAGGGTCACAGGCAGATCCAGGGTTTCAGGGTCCAAAACTAATACAAGTATAAGAAATCTGCTTTAAGAAAATAATACACAAATGTCTTATATTTTTAAATTCTACAAAAATATATGATTGCGGGACATAGTGGCACATACCTGTAATCCCAGTGACTCGGGAGGCTGAGGCAGGAGGACCGAGAGTTCAAAGTCAGCCTTAGCAAAAGTGAGAAGCTAAGCAACTCAGTGAGACCCTGTCTCTAAATAAAATACAAAATAGGGCTGGGGATGTGGCTCAGTGGTCGAGTGTCCCTGAGTTCAATCCCTGGTACCAAAAAAAAAAAGAAAAAAGAAAGAAAAATATATAAATATATATGATTGTATGAACACATTGTCAGGATCCCTTTGGGGCCTTGGAAAGAGTCTGTGTGAGGGAAGGGCTCCTTAGCTTCACCATATGGATTTGGGGGGCCCAGACCAGCAGCATCAACAGCATCTGGGAATTTGTTAGAAATGCCAGTTCTCAGGCCCCAGCTATACAGGATCAGAAACTCTAGCCCAGGACCAGGAATGTGAGTTTTGTCTGGCCCCTCCTGGTTATTTTGATGTCTACTCAAGTTTGAGAACCACTGACACAGTGGTTAAAAGCATGGATTCTGGGGTAAGGACACCTGAGTTGGAAGTCCACTGTTTATTATCTGGATGACCGTGGTCATTCACTCAATTGTTATAAGTTTCAGTTTTACCACCTGTAACATGGGCAACAATAGAAGTGACCTCAAAAGATTTTTTTATGGATTAAGTCATACACAGTGTGCCCCAGGTGCCTGGGTGTCACATGTGCTGGGTACAATATATGTTATTATTTTGCAGAGAGCATATATGCAGTGTCGGAGGGAGGGTGAGGGTGAAGGCAGTTGTGGCAATAAGAGGACATCCTTAGGCTCAATCACAAAGGTGCTCACATGTGACCTTGACCCCTTTTCCCAAGGTCCACTGGGTGGCTGCTATAGTTGGGACCTTAAATGTCCCACAAGGGCCCAAGTGCTAAAGGCTTGGTCCCCAGCTCAGCACTGGTAACTTCGAGAGGTGGGGCCTAGTGGGAGGTCTTCAGGTCATTAGGAGGTGTGCCCTTGAAAGGGAGCGTGAACCCCAGCCCCTCCTCTTCCTCTCTCTTTTTTGTTTCTCAGTCATCATGAACTGAACGGCTTTGCTCCAGTGTGCAGTTCCCCACGGGGGAGCACTATCTCACCACAGGTACAAAAGCAACAGGGCCAAGCCACCATGGACTGGGTGGTGAATTAACGTAAACCTTTTCTCTTGAGAAGCAGATTATCTTGAGTATTTGTCATAGTAACAGAAAGCTGACCAACAGAGTAGCCCTCCGCCTGGTCTGCACTTCCTGGGGGCAGGGAGGAGAACCCCTTCCTCCCAGGTTGCCTCATCATTGTTCCTTTTTATCAGGAATCTGCACCAATCTTCTAAATTGATGAAATTAGCATAACTAATTTTATTTTCCCTGTGGGGAGTCACAGACCTAAAAATACAATGAGGGGTTAGGGACCTGTCTCTAGAGGTCTCTGATCCTCTATCACATATACCATAAATTGACTGGTCCTGTCATGGAACCACTGAAGCCTGGGTCTGGGGCTCTTAGCACTTGAGGTACATGGTGGTTACTCAGAAATGGTGAATGAAGCAGGGAGAATAGGAAGGAGAGATGGACTGAGGGCTGTGTGCCGAATGGTCAACTGGTCAACAGTCCTCTTTTGGATAAGGGAATTGAATTTTAGCAGCCCTCTTCTGAGCTCAAGGTCATATCCCAAATCAGTGCCTTCAATTATAGGAATTCCAAGCCCTATGGCAAAGATTCAGATCCAGGGTGGGGCTCCCTTTTAGCACCTTTCAAATCACATCACCAAGTGCTTTCAAACTCATCTTACACATAAAGGCAGCTCTGCAGAAACATTCACTTGAAAGACATTTACCATCCCTAAAGGCCCGCTTAGGGGCTGAAGATCGTCTAGTGCTGATGAAAGTATAAACATGGTTAAATCAGAGAACCCGACAAGCCGGGATGTGCGTATGACAGGTTAATTTTCAGCCTGTTTCCGTCACTCTCGCTGAGCTTAGGAGAGCCGTGACAGGCCGTGTTGTATGTAGCTGTCACCCAGCTGCAGTCTTTACAGTGTTCCCTGGAATCAAATCCGGGTGGACTAGGGCAGAAAGAGATTTGCAGTGACAACCTTTGTGGCCTTGGGCATTCCAGGTCCCTCTGATGATGTTACTTGGTTTTAAATCAGATTGGAAAGAAAACAGGAGCAAGAAAATAAGGTCTTTCCCTGAGCAGAAATGTAGATGATCAGGACACACGAAGTAGGGAGTTGCCACAGACCTGTGACAGGTGACTGTCCACCCCCTCCAGGTACCGGCCAGACAAATAGGGGCTGGGGAGTCCCCTGGGAGCAGAGAAGCCCAGCCTGCATGGCAGTAAGCCCAGGGCTGAGCCCAGAATATGGGAGGGAGTTCATGTCAAGGGGTCTTCAGTCTAAGCAATGGCAAGACAGGAGACCAGGATGGCCACTCCCTACCCCTTACACCCTCACCTCTTAATCGGGTGGGATTCCATGACCTGAGGGTGTCTAGGGCCTTAGAACACTGACAACGAGACAGTCACTCTGGCCTCCCTGGCCTCATACGTGCCACCCTCACTGACCATGGCGTTTATGTTTCCTGCCACCATGGATGAGCCTCAGCCCAGCTGCCCTGTCTGTCAACTGGCCTCCCGAGCCACGCGGGACCCATCCACCAGTGCCCAGCTCACCGGCTGTTGAGAACACACTCTTTGCAAGTGCCCAGAGAGCATCTGAGCCCTGCCCACTCCCTTTTCTTCACCTTTCCGGGTAGTGGTTTGCTGCCGCTCAGTACCAGCCCGCAGTCTGTGCGCAGGCCGGGTGACGGCAGGGCAGGCGGGAGTCCCCCTCAGAGGTAAGGCAGACCGGGCCACCCTGGCTCTGCCTGTCCCCCTGGCTTCCCCCTCCTCTTACTGTGTTGCTTGCTCCTCCCTCTCCACCCTTCCCCCTCTCCAAATGGGGACTGATGGTAGGCAAAGGCTGATATCCTAAGGATTATGCTCTGTGTGTTTTACTACTAATTTAATCTTGGTAAAAATTCCATTTTACAGCTAATGATAGGTACCAAGAATTTGAGGAATACTGCGGTTTGAAGTTGAGAGTTCCCAAAGGCCCCGGGTTAAGACCTGGTCCCAGGGTGGCGCTGTTGGGAAGGGGTGGAGCCTTTAAGAGGTGGGGCCTAGCGGGAGGGTCCTTTGAGCCCAAAAAGGGATCCTAGGACCCCACCCATGCACTCTCTCTTTCTGCTTTCTGACTTAAGTTGGGAGTGTTTTGCTTCTATATGGCCTGGCTGCCATTTCCAACCACTGCCCTTACCAGAACTGAGCCAACACAATCATGCCTTTGAACCCCCAAAACTATGAGCTAAACCAACCTTTTCTAAGTCCCCCCCCCCCCCCCCAGGTATTTCATTGTAGTAACACAGTGATGAATACAAGTCACTTGCTCCAGGTCACAGAGGTGGTAAAGGAAGAGAAGAGAATCTCACTAGGCGTCTGGATGGAAAGTCTGTGTATTAAGCTTACTGTCCCATCACCTAATGGTTCTCAAAGTGTGGTCCCTGGACCAGCAGCATTGGCAGCCCTCAGGAATTGTGTAGAAATGCAAATTGCTGATCCCACCCATACACCTAGGAGTCTGAAACTCTGAGGATGGGGCCCAGTCATCAGTGTGTCCCCAGGCCCTCCAGGGGATTACGAGTCCACTAAAGTTTGAGAACCACTACACATGGCGGTATCTTCCAACAAGCCCCATGTTTGATTTCCTTTGATTTCCTACATGAAATTGGGTACAGCTGATAACATTTTGTTTTAAACATTTTGTATTGGAAGGAAATTGATGGGAAATATTGATGTGGATGCGAAGAATGGGGCTGGCTGGGAAAATGCAGGCCACGCCTTGGTTCTGGTTGAGAGGAGAGAGGAAGAACCACAGGCGCCAGGGAGAAGCCTGGGTCTCAGATTGGACCCTTTCTTGCTCCTCGCCTTTTGACCTGCTCAAGCAAAATGACTACTTAAAACCTCTATTAGATCGCTGTCTCCAAGGCAGGCCCTTGATCATTAATAATGCAGATCCACACAAAAAGCCTTGTGCTCACTTTATTTTAACTTTATTTTGCTGCTTTCATTCCTTTTTGCACACACATATGCACACTTGCACATATACATATGTTTATTATGCTTGACTTAGCTTTTTATTTCTAAAATCCACTTCTAGGACTTTTTGAGCCAAATTGGCACTTCTCAGAGTGGCGGTGTATGGCTGGCTGCTCAGGCTGTGCACTGCACAATCTGGAAGGAACATTTACAAATGCAGTCATGCTCCTGGACCCTGGAGTTGTGTGACACTGTGGCCCTGATGCTGGTGCTGGTGCCTCTTACAAACCCCAGAGTTGACCTTCACCGGCAGCCTCTCTTCTCCTCCCTTCCTGCTTGGCCTCACCTTTTTGTCCATTCTCTGCCTTCCTTCCCACCCCTTTCAGAGCTCCCCTGCTTCAATTTTGGCCCAGGATGAAGGGCTGTCTCCTCCTGCCACCCCTTTCCCAGGGGCCCCTTGGTCTGCACAGAATTGGACTTTTCCCCAGGAGCTCCACAAACCCTAGATTTCCAAGACTGGGAGCAAAGCCCCTGTGGGCTTCCAGCTTTAACTATTGTAAACCCCCAGGTGACTAAGGAGAGTGGTGCCCGTGAAGACACCAGGAGACTGTGTCTGGTTACCATTAAACATTAGCGATTGATGAGCTCTCGCGAGAAGCATAATCCTGACGGCTCTGAACAGGCTTCTCCTGAAGGCAAGAACCGCGAGAAGCTCTCGGGCTCTGGACAAGCCCGGGAAGTGCGGACAGTGAGGGTGACCGGGGCTGACCCGGCCACTCTAAGGTGTGATGGGCAGCTGAGAGGAGAGAGGGTGACCTCACCAAAAATACCACCGGAAGAACTTCACCTCCTCCGCAGTCTCTTCTGCACTTACTCTTTGTACACCTGAGGGTTTTAAGGGTTTTGTTTGCTTTTGGATTTAGAAGATAAAGAGTAAATAAAAATATCAACTCTGAATATTACAGACGCTTTTTTTTTTTTTTTTTTTAATTTGAACCGGGGATTGAACCCAGGGGCACTCCACCACTGAGCCACATCCCCAGCCCTATTTTGTATTTTATTT
>JAJEJO010003656.1:450756-516647 GCA_020662805.1 Glaucomys volans
CCTATATTTTCCAATGCCAATTCTTCCAGGGTAGGAAAAGCATTTGGCTTTGGGTTGGGCCCTGTCAGCCAGCGCTGTGTCCTTAAGCAAGTGTTCAGGCTCTCTGAACCCACGATTTCATTAAAGCCTTTTTTTTGCCTATAACGTGAAAATAATGATGATAATTGCATTTATCTCATGACGTTGTTTAAATCCTGCAGGCAAACTGTTTTTGTGAAGTGCCGGAGAGCACACGAGCACACATTCTAGACGTTGTGGGCATTGGGAGTCTCTGCAGCAGCCAGTCAATGACGCCCTTTCAGGAAAGCAGCCGTGACAGTCCAGGAGAGAATGGCTGGGTGTGTTCCAGCAACAAAAATAGGCAGTGAGCAGAATCTGGCCCCCTGGCAGTGGTTCACCAGCTTCTGACCCAGCAGGAGCAGCAGGAAGCATATGTGAAAGTGAACTGTCAAGTGCCATTTAAAAGTAGGTGATGAGGAGGTGACAAGGCCAGAGCCCAGGTGGGATGGGCAGCCAGAAGCCTCACTTGGCACAGACTGGAACTGCCAATATGCTGGCCCTGCTCACTTGACTGCCTCAGGGCTGCACCAGGTCCCAGGGGAGCTGGACACGCCAGCCAGCAAAGAGACCAGCTCCGTCAGCTGCAGTCTCTGCTTAAGGAGTAAGCATGGGTGGACTTGAAGCTCAGAGCAAAGGCAGTTTATGTTAAGGCACCAAATGATCAGAGTTTGGGCACCCGCTGATTCCAGCCTGGTTGGGAATGTCAGTGCCACATCTGGAGGAGCTTGGATCAGTCTGTCCTGTTGGAGGAGAAGGAGCCTTCCAGCCAGTCTGTGGCAGGCCACTTGGAAGAGTCTCAGTCCTTTCCAGACAGTCCTGCTTGCACACAGAGAAGATGACAAAGGCAGTTTGATGTCCCCAGAGGAGGCAGCATGAAATCAGGGAAGGACCCGGAGCTGAGGAGCCAGTCAGATCTGAACTCAAGTCCTGTTCCCACCACCTGGGTGTAACTGCACCCTCAGAGGTTTCCTCCAGGAAGAAGCAGCAGCCACCTTGGGGCCACGGGGGAGGCTGAAGAGGAAGGACCCCAAGCCCTGATTGTCCTACTTTGCTTGAAGCGATGCTGGTTATAATACTGGAAGGTGTGAGAAACTGTCATTGAAGAAGATCAGGTACCCCTGCCCAAAAGACCTTGCCATAATTAAGTTTCCTGTCTTGTCAGAAAGATTGTTACAAAGGGTGTCAACAGGATGTCAGCAGAAAGTTCTGCAGAGGGCATTGTGGTTTGCAGCTTCCTCTTTCTTGCAAATGCTAGGTTTGCAGACAAAACTTGTGAAAACTCTGTCTAGCCTCAGAATGTGGGACAAAGAGTAACTGTCATGTACCCGCCCACTGACATGTAACCACCCCACTAACTACAAATCCAAAAAAGTTTCCAGACTCAGCATCCAGAGATTTTTAAGCATTAACCCCTCTGGATCGCTATGGTGAAATAAACCTGCTTCCTGAAAATGCCTCGGGTGTCCCGGCCTCTTCTGTCCCACATCATCATCTTCTCTCCTCTGAGGATTAAATGAACTTTCATGGACTCCATTTCAGCTTGGACGGTTCATTCTTCACATAAGACTGAAGAACTCATGACTTCTGGATGAAAGGGGAACAGTAAAAGGGGACAGAGTGAGGAGGTGACGGCTTCTAGGCACAAACAGGACTCCTCTGATCAGTGCTGGCACCATTGTCCATGTCACCAGCAAATTGTATTAGTTGCATTTCACCCTGGAACACAGAGATAAGGGACACTGGTCTCAGTCTTCAAGGACTTTACACTTAGTGGAAGCATTCGTGGACACTGTGGTGACTGAATTTATGTGTCAAATTGAATGGACCATGGGATATCCGAGCATTGTTCTGGGTGCTTCTGTGAGGGTGTTTTTGGATGAATTGAACATTTAAATGAACAGAACAAGCAAAGCAGATGGCTCTCCCTAAAGAGGGTGGGCCTTGCCCTGTCAGTGGAAGGACTCACTAGAACAAGGCCTACCCTCCTGGAGTCAGAGAGAACACCCTCTGCCCGACAGCCTTGAGATGGGATATTTGTCTCTTTTTTTTTTGCCTTCAGACTTGAACTGAATCAGTGTCTCTTCCTGGGTCTTGAGCCTGCCTGCTCTCAGACATAAACCATACCGTCAGCTTCCCTGGGTCTCCAGTTTGCTGACCATAGATCTAGGATTTGTCAGACTCCATAATTCTCTGTCTCTGACTCTCTACATTGGTTCTGCTTTTCTGGAGACCATATATTCTAAACGATTTCATAGAATGAAGTAGGTGTCACACTAGGGGGAAACATAGGGCAGAGGCTCTTATCCAGGCTGGAGCAGGGGGTGTTGAGGGAAGGTCCCCCTGAAGTGGCTGTTGAGTTGAATCTTGAGAGAGAAGCCCCAGGTCAGTCAGCTTTTCATTGCTGTGACATAGATGTCTGATATAAACAGTCGGAGGAGGAAAGTGTTATTTTGAACTAATGATTTCAGAAGATTCAGTCCATGATCAGCTGGCTCCACTGCTTTGGGCTTGCATGAGGCTGAACATCAGGGCGGAGATAAGCTGCTCAGCTCACGGTAGCTGGGAGGCAGCGGGGCTGGGCTGGGAAGAAGATAACCCTTCCAGGGCTCTCCCCAGTGATCTACTTCCTCCATCTAGTCTTCCCTGGCAGTGGTACATTCAGCTGTGGGTTGATGGATGAGGTCAGAGCCCTCATGATCCAGTCATTGACTAAAAACCCACCTCGGAACCTTGCTGGATTGGGGACCCTACTTTCAATATGAGACTTTGGGGAAGGACATTCCAGATCCAGATCTTAACACCAGGAAAGAAGAAACAAAGGAGGTTATGGCAAGAGATGCATGGAATATTCTAGGCAGAGGGACAGCATGCACCTGAAGGGACCTGTCTCAGCAGACAAGAGATGACATCAGATGGTGGAACTGAAAACAGCTTAATGAAGGGGCCATTTACTGAGGTGTGGAAAGAGGAGCCAACAAAGGAAGGCAAAGGACCTTGGGGCAGAGAGAGAGAGAGTAACCAGTGAAGGGTTTTGGAAAATAATATTCTTACCAGACAGCTCCCCAATTGGGACAGTGTGACTCGGGAGGAAGAAGGGGAAATTAGCCAAATATCAAACCTCTCCCAGTACATCCTTTCCCAGTAACAACAGGCACTGAAGAAAAAAGCAAATTTTCATCCCTTCCTGGGTTCATCCCCACCATCTCCACCAAAAGCAAACATGTACCCCTTCCCAACCACAGTGAGTCCTAAAGGAAGGAGGTGAATACTGGAACACTGCTGGGCCCTGGACTTTCACCTTTTCCCATTGAAGATGATTCCTGGAAGAAGAAAAGCAAATAGTGAAGCTCTAGGTAGCAATGAGTCCCAGAGGAAGGAAGATAAGCAGTTAATACTAGGTCATGTTCCCAGTGACAATGAGTTTCACATTTTTTACCACTGCCTTCCTGAGTTAAAATTTTAAACTGTACAACTAGGTCCCTGACTGTCCAAACTGTACGTCCACAGTCTCCAATGATGAATTCACCCTCATTGTAAACTATAAAACCCAGACTCCTTCTGTGACCCAGAGGCCATTTCCCATACCCAGAAAATGAGCCCTCCCGTGCCTGATAGATGGACTTTGCAGCAGAATAAAGGAAGGCATGCTGATCTGAGGTGTGCTTCCCCTCGCCTGCCTCTGTCATTTGTAGGACATGAGGTTACAACCAGCACCAGCGGGAGCTCTGGCTGGTGGGGGGGAGGACTGGACAGGAGTGGTGGCCCATGGGAGATGAATGCCTCCACTGCCATCCATGGTCCCACAGAGAAGATGTGAGAGAACAAGCACCCTGACCTTCTTCTCCTCCTTCCAATCTTTGCTTGTATCTCTCACTGGCCAAACACAATGGGGATCATTGCAGGGAGTCTGCACATAGACCAACTCTGGTACCGTAAGGTAGAGGACTGCACAAATGTGTGACTATCAGAAGACAAGGACTATGGAGGGCCATGCCAGCGCTGGCAACCGCGTCCACCTGTGGCCCACCTTGATGCATATCCTTCTCACATGAACAGAAAGCCAAAAACCATTCATCCCATTCCAAGTCCCCCGCAAAGTCTCATCCCATTACATCACAAAAGTCACCTCAAAGTCCGGAATCTTGTCATCTCCTTAGGTAAGGACGATCATCATTGGTTATTCCGGGAGAGCATAGCTCCTTTCAGTGCAAGTGTGAACTACAGATGCAAGTTATTTGATTCCCCCAAATCCAACATTAAATGACAACACCGGCATAAAATGACTTGCAGACACTCCTGTTCATAACGGGGGAATGGGAAACAGAAAACACAGGCATCACGAGTCCACAGGAATTCTGAAATACACTTGGATACGAGCTGGCAGTTCCTTGATAAGACTTGTGGCCAGGGAATGATTCTCCATGGCTCTTAGCCTCACTCGGCAAGTCATCTTCATTATCTATGAAGTGTGGTCTAGGTTCACAGCTGAGGTTTGTCCTGTGTCCACTCTCTGCCTGTAGGGTTTGGGAGTCCAAAGACCCTTTTAAATTTCGTATTCTGTTTGGTACTGTTCAACTCTCTGTGTTTCTTCCAGTACTTCTGTCTTAAAAACTTTGTGTCTCCTGTAGACATTATATGGATTCATGCCATTAGACCAAAGCTCCCTCTGCCACTCCCTGTGAGATAAGCCCTCCCCTACTTTGTGCTTCAGTTAATAGCTGAGAAACTATGCTCTTAAACTTGTAAGAAACCACTTTTTCAATATTTCTCTGAAGCAATGTCTTGGATCTTTCTGACATCATAACAAAGGATTTTATAGCCATGCCTTTTATTTCATCCCTAACCCATATGTCCCTGATGGTGCTGCAAATTCTACCTTTGCTTAGAAGTTATTTTCTTAATTTTAGCATTGTTGGCCATCTGGAACTCGTGGGAATCTTTGAAACCTGACAGTCTTGGCTCCTTTTTATAGACTAGTCCTTCCTTCATTTCTCACCTTTTATATTTTAAGTGGAAAGAAGAAACCAAGCTGTACCTTCACCTATTGTCCTGAGACTGTCTTAGTTGAATCATTCTGTTCTTTATATAGTGTGCCCCAGGTGGCAATATTGCTCAATTTTCTGCTGCACCATGACAAAACTTCCCTTTCTTTACCTTGCTTTCCTGCAAACCCTCACCTTTAGGCTCTTCAAAGAATACAGGCTTCTACCAAGAGCTACTTTAGCTCTTCAGGCATTCACATACTCCTTGAAGTCCTTCCAGTTTCTGCCCAATGCCTACTTCCAAAGTCACCCCTACAACTTAAATTGTTTTTCTTATGCCAGAACCCCTCTTCCAGATACCAAAATATGTGCTATTTATTGCCATATAATAAATTACTTTAAAATTTTTCTGACTTGAACAATACATATTTTTTATCTTAGTTTCTGTACGTCAGAAGTCCAGGACCAATTTCACTGGGTGTTCATAAATTAAAGTTGAGACATCAACTAGGCTGAAGTTCTGGAGCTGGAGGGTCTGCTTCCAGATGGCCCACCCACCTGGCTGCTGGTGGGAAGTCTCAGTGCCTCCCACAAGGGCATCTCATAGGGCTGCTGAGGACTTCCATGAGTGGTACAGGCTTACCCCAGAGGGAGGGAGTTCAGAAGAGGGAAGAATAAGGCAGAAACCACAATGTCCTCAGAAGTCACACACTATCTACTTTAAACCTATTCTATTGGTCATACAGACCAACCCTGATTCAGTGTGGAAAGAGACTATACAAGGATGTGGATATCATGTCATGGGGGTTAGAGGGCCATCTTGGAGGCTAGCTATCACATAGCCCATGTACATTAGGTTCCTATAGCCCATAGCAGAGGGAGAAGAATAGAACATAGATCAGGAAGGGCAAGGGATTAGCCAGGACATAACGTAATAAGTTACACAGAGGTCAGAGTCTGCATTCACGGTTTTGTCATCTTCAACCTCTTACCATATCGCTCCTTGTTTAATATTTGTCTAGTGCTTGGAAAAGTAGAAGCTGGAAAAAAAAAAACATTTTTAAGGTGTTGATTGAACTTAGGGCCTCACACATGCTAGGCAAGCACTCTACCACTGAGCTACATCCCCAGCCTACAAGTTTGTTTTATGGCTTATATTTTCTATCATGACCCTCAAAAAATAACTGTGTGGCTAAACATTTTTATCTTTTTTTAAAAATTTTTTTAGGTGTTGATAGACCTTTATTTTATTCATTTATTGATATGTGGTGCTGGGAATCGAACCCAGTGCCTCACACATGCTAGGCAAGTGCTCTACCACTGAGCCGCATCCCCAGCCCAATATTTTTATCTTTTTATCTGCACTCTAAGATTAAGAAGCTAAGATTAAAAGTGGTTAGGCACTTCTAAATCTAGCAGGAAAATTCTGGAGTCTACATTTAAACCCAGGTGATCTAAGTATCAGCTTGGGGTCCTCCCACGTCATGCATGAACTCTTTTTATGTGCATGCATATACACCTTCTTCTGAGGAAGAAGTCATAGGATGCCTGTGTCACCCAGGCCAGGTGTGGAGCTCCAAATGTGCAGTACACATGTTTTGCAGAACTTTGCAGAAAAATAGCTTAAAGAGAGGAAGGGTAGAAGCAGCCCTTCCCCCTGGCCCTAGTTACCCTTGGTCGATTTTAGGACTCCCATCAGGGCAGTCCTAACTCTCATCTCAAGATTGGGAGTGGGATTGCCTCAATGATGGAAATGGACACTGGGGCAACCAAAGCCTCTCTCAGAGACACACCAACCTCAAAGAGTCTCTTCACTATGAAAGGCACAATCCAATCTGGCGAAGTCCTAAATAGAGCAAAAAAGCAGATTTTTTAAAAGAAGTTGCTCTTTTTGCTTGACTGTCTTTGAGCTGGAATGTTGGTCTTCTCCTGCCTTGGACTCAGATTCAGACTAAAACTTACATCATTGGCTCTCCTGGGTCTCTGTCTGGCTGGGTGTAGATCTTAGAACTTGCCAGTCTCCATAGCTTTGTGATCCAATTCCTTTAATAAATCTCTATTTCTCTGAAAACCCAGACTGGTATAGGAAGTTAACATTTATTGAGCTCTTGTTTGCCAGACACAGTGGTAAATGCTTTCCAAACAGTGCTAGTTATTTTCACTCCCACAAATCAGGGAAGTACCGTTGTTATTCCCTCAGAGAGGTTAATGAAGATTCCTCAAATCACCAAGATAGTAAAAAGCAGAACTGGAACTCAAAGCTAAATCTACCTAAGTCCAAAGAGAGTTATTCCACATCACTCTGAACTGTCTATTTGACCAAAGTCCAAGACATTGAGCATCATTAGAATTGTCAACCACCTCGACCCTGCTCTTAAACACAGTTTCATTCACCCCTACGGCTCTCTGGATCCTAACTTCCCTTAATCTCCATTAATTAATTCATTCATCTACTCATTAAGTGTTAAGCATGTGCTTGGCCATGTACTGGGCACTGGGTGCAGAGTCATGAACCAGTTGTGTGTGGCTCCTCCCTTTCTGGAGCCCACAGGAAGGGGTCCTTCCTTCCAGAGAAGATGATAAATTGCATGGGCAGTTACAGTCCATGTGACAATGGACGGGTGATGGTAGGTACAGAGCACAGGGAAGCACAGAGCTATTTGGAGCAGGGGCCACTAAAGGTGAAACCTGAAGAATGAGGAGGCATTGAAGAGGCACAGACTTCACTCCCCTGAGTCGAGAGACGGCATGAATGTGTTTGAGCCATGGTTTGTGATTCTCTCAGATGCCACAGACTCTTTCCTCTACACAAGTGTTTTATCAAAACCCCTTTTCAGTTGTATAATTTAGCCACACACATAATTTTCAAAACCAACATAAAGTCCCAATTGTGATATAAAAGGGAAAAAAAGGAAAAGTAGTTTATATAAAAATAATACGCATCTCATACACAGGAGTTCAAGCACAAACACAGTAGATCCAAGTGAAGCATGGCAGCAGACTGCACCCGCCTCTCCGGTGGAATTACAGTGAGCGTGACTGTCATGTGTCATGCAGGCAACTCAAAACCACGCGCAGCACTGCCAAGGGTGCTCTGAATTTCTAAAATGATGGACAATCTTGGCAACATTTCAGAGGAAACAAAATGTAAATCATTCCTTGATTCACACAGTAGTTGCATCCTTGGAAATTTTAGTTTGTGCAAAAAAAAAAAAAAAAAAAGAGGAAGGGAAGGAGAGAGAAAGTGAAGAAGAAAGAACTAACTTCATGTTTGTGTTTCTATGTAAAATATAGTTTGGTCCAAGTTCAGAAATTAAGACCAGTTTTTTCACCTATCTTTCTGTTGGGTCATGGAACAATACTTTTGCTGTGCCTGCCTGCTCTTCCTTGGTAACCGTGGGACTTCCTGCATTCCTCATGCCCAGCACGCTGTCAGGAGCACTTCTCCCAATCAATGCAATACCAAAGGGTCCTCCAAAATTTTCAGCAGGTGTCCTGGGTTCCCTTGGGGTGGTAACAACTCTTCTGTACACCCCTTCCCCAGAGAAACTAAAGAAACTCAAAAGCACCAAACTAAAGAAAGTCTAAAGCAGCGGTATCTTAGATAAATATGTGAGCTGTATATGTAAATGAAAATTCCCCAAGTAGCCACATTGAAAAAAGTAAAATGAAATGATAAATATCTATGTATCTTAATTGTTAATAAATAAATTATATATACATATTTATTTATGTATATTTATTATATTATTGATATACATAAAATATATATAATTAGATATGTAATTTATATAATTTTATATATATATAATTTATTTCTTTAGGTACTGGGGAATGTACCCAGGGGTACTTAACCACTGAGCAGCATCCCAGCCCTTTTTATTTTTCATTTTAAGATAGGGTCTTGCTAAGTTGCTCAGGGCCTCGCTAAGTTGCTGAGGCTACCTTTGAACTTGCAATCCTCCTGCCTCAGCTTCCACAGTCACTGGAATTACAGGTGTGCACCATCATATCCAGCACATAATATATTTTACATAACCTATATACCCCAAAGATTATAATTTCATCAACCTAATCAATGTAAAATTATTAATGAGATGTTTCACACTTTTCCTACTAAGTTTTTGACATCCAGTGTGATACTGACACATCCAGCACATCTCAGTTTGGGGAATCACATTCCAGTTGCTCCACAGTCATACGTGGCTAGGGGCTGCCATATTGTATAGGGCAGCTTTAGAAAACATCGAGTCCCCTTCTTTGGCAGAAAGACTCCTGTTTGAACTACAGTGTTCCAGACCCTGGGAAGCACAGACTCAGGTTTTATTGACAGGCACATGGAAGCCTGCCTATAGGGCTGGGACCCTGAAATGCAGGGGACATATTGCTCAGAGCAAGCCACAAAGCTTACTAGGGCAAGGCAGAGTCCCACTGTGTCCAGCTCCCTCCAGGTCACAGAACTGAATGAAACCTCAGTTAACTGCTGATCACTGCACATGGCTGAGTGCTGGCTGCAAATTGAAGGCCTCCTTGAAAATGCTAGAAACAGATGTTCTGAAGACTCTGACCTCTCATCATTAATTTCAGAATTTAAATGCCTGCTAATTTCCCCCTTTTATTGCTGAGCTCCACACAGCAGCATGTTCAATGTCAATGGGAATATCCTTTGGGGACACTCCATATATCAATTCTGAAGGTTGCTGGAAGTATGGTCACTCAGAGGAGGGGAGGAGGACCAGGAGAGTGGGGAGGAGGCACCTTGGGGCACAGAGAGAGCTGAGAAGAGGCTCTTGTGGCTGCAATTGAAGCCTGAGCAGGAGAGATGAGCACCTATCTGCCTGTCCTTGTCTGATTCACAGACAAAATAAGGGCTGTGGAGAGGAAACATGAGTGTTAGGGATGTGGAGAGCCAGATTTGAAGGAGCCTCACTCATTCCCTTCACCTGACACCTCCTTTCTATCTGATGACCCAGAGTGGCCTAGTAGGAGCAAGTACCCTTCGGGAGACAACACACAGACTCGAGTCAAGCAACCCAGGTCCAAGTTCTATTTCTCTTACTTTCTAGTTGGGAGACCTCCAGTGCCCACCTCACTGAGCCCCCTATCATTTGGGTAGGAAAGGGGGAGATGAGGACCCTTGGAACTTTATGAGAAATCTGCGGTGTGCACAGTGCTAGGCACACACAGATCAATAAGCTACCATCCCTTCAGGCTCTGTCACCTACTCTCAAAGTTGCTGGGGTTGCAGGAATTGACATAGCAGATAATGACAACTTCGAGGGCATCCCAGCAGTGTCCTCCAGGAAAGAGAGGATGTTTTGAGGTCAAAACCACTGCAGGAAGAATCAAAGTCGATTTCTACTTGGACCAGGACCCCAGAAAAGCTCAGGGGCTGAGGCGAGCCGGGAGCACTTGTGTGTCCTTGCCTCGGGGATATCTCCACTTGACTCTTGGCTGATATGAACAATGAGGGGAGGGAAATCAGCGGGAACAGAGGAGATTCCTTGAGTGACCCCCGCTGGGCCACCACATTGCATCTGCCTAGTCTGTCCAGCTCAGGAAACAGATGCAGCAGCCACACCTGCAGGCCAGGCCCCAGGAGGGGGCATGGCCTCCACTGTCCTGTCTCCCCAAGACCTCTGGACATGAGCCCACCCCTTCCCAACATGAAATCACTTCTCCTTGAAGGCCTCCTGAGCTTTCCTTTCTTTAAATGGTTTCCTTAAGTGCCCTTGTTGAGGGTTGAGACTTCAGCCAATTTTCGTGAGGAAGTATGATTACGCTGTCAGACCTTCAGAGAAAACACAGTTTCCTTCACAAAAGAAGATCTCCAGGGCTTTTAACTTTCCTCTTAGAGAAAGAGAGAAAAATGCTCTCCGCGGCCCGCAGGATCCCAGGTAAAGCTCCAGAGAGTGTCCCCACCCCCACACTGTCATCTTTATCCTTGTAATTTGGCCCTCTACCCAGGGAGGACAATCTTAAGAGCAAGGGCAAAGGACATGCACCACATTACAGACTCAGCCTGGAGAGCAGTTCCTGAGCCCAGGCTGGGTCTTGTGGGTGCTGCTGGGGTGATGAGCTGACCACAAGAGCCCTGGGTCACATGTCGTGACTTTGACAATCATGAAAAGTCACTTTCCTTGACTCATCTGGAGCCAGAGGAATAGCAGTAACCAGACACCCCAAAATAGGGCCTTGCTTTTGCTGTGTGCACCCCTGTTTTACAGACACTGAAGCCAGTGCCTCCCAGGTCTCTCCCAGGTCTCATGGGAAATGATCTTTGTCCTTCAAATGCCAAACAGAAAGTCTCTTCAGGCTCTTTTCTGGCCCAGACAGAGGTGGGGGCCCAGCCTCTCTCTTCTGTTTGCTGGGGTTTGCTTCAAGACTGACAATCTGTTCCAATGTTCCATTCCAAAGTTCTGTGTCCAGATTAGTTATACACACACATACATATGCACACATACATATTAAAAGTGGTGAAAGCCAAGTAACGATCTGTGGTTCAATTTTTAGAATGGTACCAATGTCCATTTCCTGGTTTTGAAAATGTACTACGGGGTTACAGATGCTATCACTGGGGCAAAGGGGGGTAAAATGTCTGTGGGAACTCTAAACTTTTTTGTTGCTTCTTTTGCAAAAAAGAAAGGTATTTAAGTTCTTAAAATTATTGATATCTTTAATATTATTTTATTTATTTGTTTATTTATTTATTTATTTATTTATTTATGTATTTATTTTTGGAACCGGGGATTGAACTCAGGGACACTTGGCCACTGAGTCACATCCCCAGCCCTATTTTGTATTTTATTTAGAGACAGGGTCTCACTGAGTTGCTTAGTGCCTTGCCTGTGCTGAGGCTGGCTTTGAACTCCGATCCTCCTGCCTCAGCTTCCCGAGTCACTGGGATTACAGGTTTACTATTATTTTAAATTCTTTCAAAATGAAAAACCTCCCAGAAACTCCCTCAGGTCCTTAGAGAAATTAAATAATTCAGCCCAGGGACTGCCCCAACTAGCCAGATGCTGCTCAGTGGAGCTTCACACAGGCCTCCCTTATGGGCACTTGCTAAGGGGCATCTTCCTCACTAGGCACCAAAAGATGCTGGTTCTCAGCTCTTTGCCTTGTTTCTTTACCTATTTGGAGGAAATGTCAATTAAAAATTATTTTGTGTCTTTTTAATTATTTTATTTTTTGGCCCTTGATAAGGAAGCATGGTGGATCCATGACACCCCAATCCCCAAGCACTTTGCCACAGCTAGTTGATATCTCTGAGTTTTGTATACAGTTGGTAAGTGCTGGCAGAATGTGGAATACAAATCCTCCCCCCCCCATCCTAAGATCACACAGTCTCTTCCTTTTGGTCTCCCTATGCTATAATTCAGATCTTAAATGTCCCTCGAAGTCTTGGTCACCAGCCTCTGGTGCTACCAGGAAGTGCTATGGTGAACATTTTGGAGGTGGGGCCTGTTGTAAGGAAGCTAGATCACCAGGGACATTCCATTGAAGGAGATGTTGGGACTCTGGCCCCTTCCTCTCTGTTTCCTGGAAGCCATGAGGGGAGCAGCTTTGCCCTGCCCATGCCCCACCATCTCCTGCCATGATGTTCGGCCCATCGCAGTTCCAAAAGTAATGGAGCCAACTGACAATGGACTGAAACTTCCAAAATTTTTAAACCAAAATAAATCTTTTGCTCCTTTTAAGTTGATTGTATCAGGTATTTTGTCACATAAATGGAAAACTGATGAACATACTCTATGTGATGGGGCTGTATCCTCTGGCTGGCTCAGGGGAGATGATCAAGATGTACTTTTTGAATGAATGAGTCCTAAATAGAATCAGGTAAGAACTGAGATGCTGGGAAAATTTCTTAAGTCGGATGGTTTCATTGGCTATTCAGTGAAAACACTTTCTGCGTGTGATCTGTGGGCTTCTGGGAAGGATATTTGTTTTCTGTTAGAATGGCTAAGGTAAGAAGAACCAGGAGCTCCTGAAGATGTCTCCCCTGCAATATGGAGAGAGCCTGCACGCAGAACAGGGACAAGCAGGGACAAGCATGACCACAGGTGCCAGGGAGAGACAGGGAGGTGGAGACCAAGTGAGAATGAGAAAGAGAAAAGCCTGAGGGTATTGCGGGAGCTCCTGCATCCAGCTTTGCCAGAATTTTCCAAGTTATAGAAGTAGAGCAGCTACCTCCTCACTGGCAAATGCACCTGGAGCGGCACAGAGCTCCCTGATAACCCAGCGCATCCTGCTCCCTAATCACCCAAAGTGAAGCGAATCCTTAGTGTCCATCCCCCTTGAGCCCCTGGGTGCATGACACCTGTCCTCTTCATCTCTGCACTAACCCAAGGACGGTGTGGCTGCCCTTGTGCATTGCGGCACACTATGAAGATCCCACTTCTAACTGATGGAAACTGTATCTTTACCCCATGGCTGCTCCATTGCTTATTCTCACTCGTTGGAGTGAAACATGTCAGAAATGTCACCAATGCTCCAACAGCATTGAAAATTGGCATAGAAAAACTTGGGCAGGGATAGTGATTCCAGAAAGTTCCTTGGATGTGGCATATTTTGAAGAATGAGGATCATCAGAGAAGGGAAGCCAGGCAAGGGATGGCGTGTGGGAAAATACATGGAGCTAGGAGAGAGGCAGTGAGAGGCATTAAGGGGATGTGGGAGCCAGGGCCAGAGCGAAGACATGCTCAGGAGCACGAGGAGAGCAGGGGACAGAGCAGGAGGGTCTCAATGTTGAGGGACAGGCTGAGCTGGTCCTTCATTGTGGAAAACCAGGGGAAGGCATTGGGCAGAAAGGCATGATTAGAATTGTGTGTGGCAGCCGGCTGAGGATATAGCTGTTTGTAGAGTGCTTGTCTGTCAAGCACAAGGCCCTGGGTTTAATCCCAGCACTGCAAAAAAAAAAAAAAAAAAGAAAGAAAGAAAGAAAAAGAACTGTGTGTGGCAGCGGCAGCGGGGTGGGGTTGTTTGGGAGAACTGGAGACAGGAAGCTGCAAACACCAGTCAGAATGGCAATTATCAAGAATACAAGCAACAATAAATGTTGGCGAGGATGTGGGGGAAAAGGCACACTCACACCTTGCTGGTGGGACTGCAAATTGGTGCAATTTATGTCTGATGTATCAAAGTGCATTCTATTGTCATGTATAATTAATTAGAACAACAACAAAGAAAGACACAAGTCAAGCACACAAGATTTTCACATGGATTTTTCTCACACATATATACAAATGCAAAGAAAATGAAAGACGCCTCTCCTACTCCTAGCTCATGCTGCCCCAGTGAGTGAAATGCTGTCACCTGGGTGACTTACACAACAAACTTATTTCTCAGAGTCCTGGAGTGCAAGTTCAAGTTCAGAGTCACAGCATGGTGGGTTGGGACAAGGAGTCCTCCTCCTGGTCATGTCCTCACATGGTTTTTTCCAGTGCACATACAGGGTCGGGCTGATCTCATGCCTAGTAGTACCCTTTTTATAAAGCCCCACCTCCAGACACCTTCACTTTGGGAATTGGGGTTTTAATGTACGAATTTTGGGGAGATGCATCCTCATTCTTGAGGTGCTGTCTGGAGGCAGTGAAGTTGGGAGAAAGTCTGGTCAGGAGCCAGGTTTTCATTTTGTTTACATTGGAGTGTCAGGAATGTCCAAACTATCAGGCATAACCCCAGAGTGAGGAACTAGATATGCCTCTCAGGAGAGAAAGGTTTCCTGTTTATATGATCTGTCCTATTCTCCAAAGAAGAGGCCTTTTCCCAGGGCCCCTTCATGTCAGAAGCCCCATTTGACAAAGGAACATGGGACATCTCTGTAACCTTTAGCTATGTACACAGAATAAGAGGCAGTGAAGAGAGAGCAGAAAGTTCAGGACTGTCTTTGGGTAATTTAATTAATTATGCAAAGATTTCTTCCAGAACCAGGTCCATCTCCACATGTATGGGGCTCGCATGGGGCCAGGGCAGGTGTGTGAATTTATTTATCCCTGCATGAACACAGATGTAAGTACATGAAAAGGTTTTGGGCACAGTTGGTCTGTGACCCATGTACCAAGTCAATGTTCTACTTGCTGGAAAGAGTAGGCCAGTGAGAATGTTTTTAAAGGTCATCTGGGAGAGGAAAAAAAGAAAAATGGTGCATAGGGAGGGTTTCCTGATATCCATCAGGGATTAAGCATTTTCTCTCCTCTTCCAAGATTGGCCTCGAGAAAGGCCAACAATGCTCATCAGACTGTTTCCTGCAGAAGCTGGGAAGCTATGCTGAGCTTCCACAGATGGTTATCAGTTTGCAGATGTGTGTCCTCTTCCCCATATGAGGTAAACCCTGTGCACCAAGAACCCATTTGGAGATTATTCGTGTTCTGAATTAGAGAAATGCATCCCTAGAGAACATCCAGGGGAGTGCTTTGATTGAATAGGTATGTAAGTTGAATGAACTCACAGAGGGAGACAGAATCGAGCGAACACATTCCCTGTGGCTGTGGAGCCACTCTTCATGCTAACAGGTTGTCTTCATTGGTTAATGGCTCTGTCTAAAGAACTGATAAAGCCGATTATATATTGATCATTTGATCCTCCTTAATTTAAAGAATTCAGGAACTGGGCTAATGGTGATATCTTTTCTGAGTGTGGTGAAGGGCAAGTGTTGAAAGTAGCAATGCAAAATATATAGTAAAAACAGGGACTATAAAAATAGCAGGAAGATGTGCCATTTCTCTTCAATAGTAAACGAGCTACTCTTTGAAACTGCTTCTAGTCAAAAAGTATTTTATAAAGTTTTTGAAATGTGAGTTGCTACTGATTTTCATTTTTTTGTGATGTAGACTTAAGTCTTTTCTCTCTATAGCATAAGAGAACAATTCCCAAACCAGCTGTTGTTACATCTGGCCTTGCTTTCAGGCAGGGGTCCCTTACACATAACACCTAGTCCAAGCTGCCTGACAGTCTTGCATGATATTTGTCTCCCTGCTTGACAGTCGAAGCATAAAGAGTTTAGGTCGCTTTCCCAACACACCCGTACTCCAGAGGAACAAGGATGGAACCCCAGTTTCTCAAACTTGCCAAGCCAGTTATTTACAAAATCATCCACTGATCAGAGACTGTCAACCAAGTCCCCTTTAAAGGGAGGAACCCGAGACTAGTATCAGAATTTGAATAGCAGTGCTTATGCCAGAAGGTAAAGGAGGTTGATTGACTTATGATCTGTTAACACATTAGATCATAAGGTTTAGCTGTGCAGGGAGTTTGTCTTAATCATTTTGCACTCAGCATCTGGAATACTGCTTGACACTTAATGGCCATGGAGTACCTATTTGGATCAATGACTTCATGATTCCCAAAGGGTCAATCCATTATCAGCTTACACCTTGCTGAGGATTAGTTGATAAGCAGTTAAGGGTGAGATTCTTCAGGTGTGGAAAAGAGGGAGACAGCTGGAAATGGGAAGTGAAAAGTGAGGGCGAGTGAGGGGGACAAGAGAGGAAAGAACTAACTTAGAGTTTGAGTGACAATTTCACAGAACGCATCTTTTTAAATTTTAGATTCCTCTGTACAACGTCGCTTTTGCTTTGGGAAGAACATATTGCATGCATGATGAAGGCTTCCTGTCATGGTGGCAGAAATGTGCTTGGAAGTTGAATAATCATTACCTGTTTGACCTTGGGCAAATCACTCCATTGTTTTCAATCTCCATTTCTTCACGAGAAAACTGAAACTAATATCTTTCTTACATGTTTATGAGAATTTGAAGGGATAGGAAATGGGAAAGTGCCCAGCAAATAGTAGTCCATGTGTCCACTGACCATAATACCATGTTCCATTTTGTAAAGCGCTTTAGAGTACATACTTACTGAATTTGAATTTTGACTACTGTGGATATTTGTCCTTCTTTTGGCTTGGCATCTCTGAACATCCTTCCTATGTTTGGGAAGTTCTCCACCTAATGAAACTGTCCTTCCCCCAAACCAAGGAAGAAAGTAACTTTCCCAGCCTCCCTCCAGAGCTGGGGCCAGGCATGTGACCAGTCTCCCCCTGTCAGAACTCCTACACAAAGAGCCAGAGAAGGAAGTAGCTGCCACACAGTGTCCACTCTGCGGAGGGAAGCAGTAGTGCCAGCGTTCCTTGGGGAGCACCTGGCCCTGCCTTGCACAGGACAAGCTTCAGGTCCACATCAGAGATGTGTAATGGGCCTCTGCCTGGGAATGATCCTGCAGTGTGACTGGACCTCACTCTGGTTGCAGAACTTTAAGCCTGGTTCTTTAGCCCCCCAAATGTCCTTCCAAAAGTTCTTTTTCAGATTGAGTCAGGAAGAAAATTTCCTGCTGACCCACATAGGACCCATCTTTACTAGACAATCGTGCTATAACAATCCCAAGTCTCAGTGGTTTAGCACACTGGTCAAGTGGCTGTCCTCTGAGTAGGGCCATGGCTTCTTCTGGCTTGTGATACCACTGTCCTGTAGGGTCTCAGGGTCTTCTGACAGAATCTTGATTTGGTCTGAGTAGTTGCTAAACAAAGTACAGAATGTTTTATGGAGTCAGTAGTGCTGGACCAAGAAAGTGGGCCTAAGGATGGACTAGACTAAATTATTCCTTCCAGCTGTAATCTGTGGTTCTGTTAAAATAGAAATAACATATGTGAAGATGCTTTTAATGTTCTTTATGATACTCAGAATTATACTGCACTGTAAAAAAGTTAACATCCTACGCAGCACCAACGAATGTGTTTTTTGGAGCTGGTGGTCTTTTTTGCAGCATTTCCCCCATAGTCGTTCTGAAGGCCTGAAATGAAGTCGAATAAATTACTCTAAATTTGTGAGGCAGGGTGAAAAGATCAGATGCTTTGTTTTACATATCTAACAGTTCTTTATTTTCTATTCATAGTGGTGCTTAACTTTTTCATAGCCAAAAGGCAGAAAAGTTCCCTCTGGCAGTCTCCAATACGTCTGTCTGACCTCACAGAAACATCTTCCACATTTACAGAGCAGGGCCACCAGAGGCTCTGGCACACTTGCAGTCCCTCGCCCAACACGGAAGTCCTGCTGGAAACTGTGCTGCAGGGGCCGTGCCTAGTAGAGAGGGCAGTGGGAGATAAGCGCTCTTCACCCTTCACCACCTTCTCCACCCAGCATGGCCAGCCAGCACCCTTTGGTCTATGGCACACCTCCAAGTAGAGAAAAGGGTTTGAATGCTGTTGTTACCTTGAGAATGGGGGGATAATGTTCTGATTTGGACTGTTTGGTGGGGGAAAGAATATGTGAGTTTTATCATCAGAGTAGGAACTGTTAAAGTGTCTTTTATATTGAAAAAAAGAAGAGAAGAGAGAAAAGAAGAGAAGAGAGAAGAGAAGAGAAAAAAGAGAAGAGAAGAAGAGAAGAGAAGAGAAGAGAAGAGAAGAGAAGAGAAGAGAAGAGAAGAGAAAGTGACCTCCATCTTTCCACATGACAGGTGGGTGGGATGACATAGGATAACTATGTGCCTGAGAAGAATAAATGTATAGTTCCACCACTGTGGCCTTGACCAAGACCTCCAAGAAATACTTTCCTCATCTCTGGAAGAGCTCCCTGAGTCCATCTGGATAATATAGATAAATGGGGGATATGTTAAACACTAAACTGTGTCAAATAGAAACAAATCAGAATCTAGGTGGTAAGGAGAGACTTCATTCAAAAAGAGGGGAATTACTGCAATAGGAAAAGAAGGGCTCTTGCAATAGGGAGAAAGCTCTGATCATAAAGTCTGCAAGCATCTCAGAGGCCAAGCAAAAGAAGGATTTTTTTTTATTTTTTTGGAACCAGGAATTGAACCCAGGGGTGCTTAACCACTGAACCACATCTCCAGCCCTTTTTATTTATTTTTAAATTTTGAGATAGGGCTCACCAAGTTGCTCAGGGCCTCACTAAGTTGCTGAGGCTGGCTTATAAACTCAGCCTCCCTGCTTCCACCTCCTGGGCCACTGGAATTACAGGCATGCCCTACCATGTCCAGTGGGATTCTCTTGTCAAGGGGAGCAAATAAGGCTGGGAAGGGCAGGTGTGGGAACTTGGGTGGTGCGATGGGGCAGTTGACCAAGGAATGCTTTTCCTTGTGGTTAGCCAATTCTTAGGAAGGGGTATTGTTTTATTAAGTTCAAGATAGGTCAAGATCCATGGGTTTGGTGGGGAAGGGAGAAGCGTAACTGAAGTTTGTTCAAGTTAAGTCAATGGATATTTACTTTAGATTGGTCAGTGGAGACTGTTACTATAATTAATCAGGAGACCATTAGGCTGAGACTGTTCCAGTGCCTTGGGTTCCTACATAAGCAATTGAAAACTCAACTGTGTAAACAGTGCACAGAACTTAAGCTTGACCATGCGAACCCCTCAACTAACCTCTAACTAGGGATTTTCTGCCTTTCCCCCTAGACCTAGGGATTTAACCAGGGGTCCTCTACCACTGGGCTGCATCCCCAGGCCTTTTTATTTTTTATTTTGAGACAGGGTCTCACTAAGTGTTTGAGGCTCACTTGAAATTCTCTTGCCTCAGCCTCCTGAAAAGCTGGGATTACGGGTGTGCACCATCGCACCCAGCTTTGGGACTTTCCACTTAAATCAAGTATTTTGTCTTGCTTTCTAGAACACCTTTAAAAAGTTTCCCCAGTGCCTTCTCAGCAGCTCGCTGAACTGCTTTCAGTATAGTCTTGCTCACTTTGTCAATCACTGCCTGCTCTAATAAATTCTTTATAATCTCCATGTGCCAAAAATTATCTTTTAACAGGACAAAGAGTTCAGCTACTTGTTGATGAGACAGAGAATGGGAATTTGGAAGGTCTGCACATAGCTCTGTCATAGATAAATAAGAAGTGTTCCCGAGTCTTAGTTAAACCACCTGGGGAAGGTGACTCTTTGCAGTAGCATGTCCAGAACATGACAAATGAGACTCAGATAGATTTTAATGTCAACCAAATACTCAGAATTATATAAAATGACTATAATAATAGGAATGTGAGAAAGAATAATATGTCTACCTAACCAATTGGATTTGCTATTTTCATTTCTCTAATCTATTTTAATATATAATAGTGCTAAGTATGAGATAAGATGTGCCTCAAAGACACCACATCATGTATAGGACAGTAATATCTGAGTTATGAAAATGACTTACGAATCGAGTTTTAGTGTTATCCATAAAGCCGTTGGCATTTGGGATTTTCATTCAAATAAAATTATAATTTCAGCCTATTTACCAATAAGGCAAGGTCGAAGTTTTTTTCTTTTTTAAATATTTTTACACAGTATTTTAAGTTTACAATTTCCTATGTTTAGAACAGTTTCCAAATGATTAAGTCTTAAACCAGCTAATAATATGTATAGCATATATATTAGTGTATTTTATGAATCTGTTGTAAATCATTAAAATCAGATATTACTTACACTCAGCAGGTTCATTTCAATTCTCAGTATTTAAGCTGTTCACACAGTTAAAATTCCAAAAAGGCTTACTTGACATTATGTACCAAGAGCAGGAAAAAACATTTTCATAATTGAAGTAACTTTGAACTTATGTATACAAAACACATTCAAGATCAAGAAAATGCCTCCTACCTGTCCTATGTATTATAAACTGATAGATTTGCTCTTCCCGTACAGAAAGATAGAGGAAAGAAAGAAATTTCCACACAGATGGTTTTGGAAGTATGGGGAGGGGAGTAAGGAGAATGTTGTTAATGGCTAGCAAGTATCATCACTCTAATAGGCCCCTCTGTCTTACCAGTGTATAAGAAACAGAAGAGGGCAGAGAATGAGTTTCTCAGAGACCAAAAATCCAGTTTCTTCTTATGGATTGAATTGTGAGGTTTCCTTCCCTGCTCATCCCCTACCTAGACAGCAGAGTCCTTTGAGGTTTTGTAATCTTTGGTCTGTTTCACATTTCACAGGGGAAAGGAAAACAGCAAAGATGTCCTGGGACATAATATACAGATAAACTAGTTGACAGGGTCCATGGAATGCTGGTGCAAGCCTTGATTAACTGTGGGTCATGATCTCTCCACGAAGCCTACAAGATAGGGTAGTGTGGAGTAAATAGAACTCCCGATCTTTCTTTCTCTCCTAAAATGATCTTCCTCAGGTTTAATTATATGAAGTTTTGCATGGAATTTTTTTTAGTATAATGGATTCTTGATTGAACAATGATACTACTGGCATGTGCTATTTTGCATCCTCACCAAAGTCTGCTTGTTAAAGATAAGTGCTACAAGTTTAATTTATGCTGCACCCTGAGGAGTCTTGATCGAAAATAAAAGCCAGTATCTATTTAAAAATTGTAATATAAGATTCTTCCCCAAAGAAACCAGCAAAGAGCTTCGGGAGAGATGGTAATAACATCTCACATGTAGCCACTAGAAATGTCATCAAGTTATTTCGAAATTATGTGTTAGCCTTTTTAACTTCAAAATGACTAAAAGAGCTCCTAGGTTGCATGGCTAATTTTAATAGGAAACCTGACCACACTTGCCCTTTAGGGAATTCACATTCTCTATGAACAATCAAATTCAAGGATGAACCCATTTAACATCCTCATTATCACAATACAAAGATTAATTAAGCAATAATCTCCTTAACCCCTCTCATCAATGGTAGATAGCAGAATTGCTAGTTAACTTCCATAAACTAAATCTATGGTGGTAGATATTCTGGGTAGCTGGTTAAACCACAGTAACAATTTTAACAAAGCTTATTGCTACCTTCAATTTGCCATTGATGATTTGTGACAGTTGCAATGAATTCATAAATATTGCTTACTGGAGACAGCAGTGCACAGAAAGAATTGGTGTTTATCTGTGGAGTGCCGAGACAGAGCAGGAATGGTGATAAAAATCAAGATGTGATTTCAGTCATAAATGTAAAAACTATATTATACTTTTAATTTTTAAAAAATTCATTAATTTTAATCATTCTGTCCATTTTTCCCTATCATTAAATGTGTAAATTGACATGGAAAAATAATGCATAGAACTGAAGTCTAGAAATAAGGGAGTAAAAATTAATGAGGCCTAAGAAATATTTAAGACCTATATTTATGTCTTAATATGAAAAAAAAAAAAGCTACATCAAAAACATGAAACTCTTAAGTGGACCCAACCAGAACCTGATTAATTATCATGATTCTGCCATAAACTTCTTCTATCTTAAAGGAATAAATCTAGGGGGAAAATATGCCATAAATTACACAATACAATAGACAAATTTTGCTTTGCAAGTTGACTTAGCAAACATTTACCATGGTGAAGTAAAAAAGCTATTTATTGGGCTGTAATGGGTAGAAATGGGAACTGAAAAAGTCAATAAAAAATGGCCCCTGAATTCAAATTATTCATAGTATTAAAATAATTAAATGGGAGGTTATTAATCTGAGTTGGTTGTAGCACCATAGGGTGTTCCTACCTAGCAACAGAATTTAAGAGAAAATGAAACTTAAGCCCAATCACAGGTGGCAATCTGAGAAATTAATTATATTGTGCTCAACTCCCCACCAGGATAGTCCAAACAAGGCAATAACTCCGACTTTAACCAATCAAATACTTTCTTCGTTGTGTTTCTCCATTCACTCTGTAAAAGCTACCCCTCAACCACCTCCAGTGGAACCCCCAATTTCCATTTGGAGGTAACCAACCCATGAATGGTTGATTGCTCAAATAAACTCTTTAAGTAAACTCTTTAATGTGCCAATGTTTTTAACAAGTTTGAAATATAAACATGTGAACCAACTAAAGACATAAGACATGGTATATAATATTACAAAACTATAATAATATAATGTATTGTCCAAGGCATGCTATAACAGACAAAAAAAAAGTGGGGAGAGAACACTTAGTTTGTAATAAGAAGTTTCACTGAAGAAATGGTACCTGAATGTAACAGACACATTTAATAGGAAAAGGAGGGATGGTGGGAATGGTGAGCAGGAGGTGAGCAGGAGGTCCCAAGAGAGAGGAAGTAGCATTTGATATTTGTAAGAAACTGTTGGTGTGCCTGGCTCTGTGCTCTACATGGACACACAAAGGAAGACACAATACCTAAGATACTCAGTCAACTAGGAGAGCCACAGCTCACAGAAGATGTACGGACACACAGAGCTATGAAGTTCTACAGGATGTAAGAAGAAAGGAAGTCATGATGGGAGATATGGCTGTAAGTTCCATTTTGGTGTGAGACTGTGAAGCGCCTTCATTAATCAGGGGGTGTATTTGAACTTTGTTCCATGGAACACATGAAACATCCACAGATTCTTTAAAGCAAAAAAGTGAAAGTCTTAGAAACTTAAAAAACAAGCTACAATTCATCCACCTTACTTTTTTAAATTGAGAAAGTGATGCTCAGAGAGGCAAAGTGATTGGCTATGTTTAGATCCTTTAACAGTGACAGGACCCCTAACTAGAAACTAGGCTGAGTACATCTGCATTTTGGGATAATTTAGACAGAATATTCTGGTGAAAGTGTGGAAAACCCATTAGGAAGATGGGGCTGAGATAAGGTGTCCAAGTAGCCAGTAGCAGCCAGGAGGCTGTTAAATGAACCAAATAAAGAAATGAGATGTGGAATTTAGTATTAACTAGGGTTTTCATATAATTTTGACATTTTTTGGTAGTTTCCAAACTTAATGTTCTTTCTTTCTTATTTTTGGTACTGGGTATTGAACCCAGGGGCACTCAACCACTGAGCCACATCACCAGCTCTGTTTTGAATTTTATTTAGAGACAGGGTGTCACTTGGTCGTTTAGGGCCTTGCTTTTGCTGAGGCTGGCTTTGAACTTGTGATTCTGTCTTAGACTCCCAAGCCACTGGGATTACAGACGTGTGCCACCATACCCAGCTTTAATGTACTTTAAAATCAGAATTCTTTATTTTTATACAATTCTCTTAATGCTTTTATTTCACTTTGGAGAGCAGAAATAGGTTTAACTCCTTACTTCCTATCTACAAGTGCTAAGGAGGTACACTGTATAAATGGAAGGATGTTTTACCCTAATCACTGATCATGCAACAATGAACTACTGTTGGGTTTAATAATTCACTAGCATATTTAATAGCTAGTGAATGTAATTTATAGCAGTTAATAAAAAAAGAAGGCTGTATATCTATATTTTTACTGTGGCTATGGAAATGGACAATTTGGAGAAGTGACAGCACTAGATCTGGACTTTTGTTCAGTTTTGTGAAGTTGGCCAACAAACTTAGGCCTCAACTAGTACCAATATTTCATCTTACAACTGAAATTGTGGAAGATAATATTGGTTGGCAAACCAAAACCCTGTATCAAATCCTCATCTTCTCTGGTCATTTCTAATACAGATGCTAAAAGGCTACATGCTCAATTTCCAAGTTTGGAGAGGACTTCAGGAAGAAACATGTCACATAAATCTATTTTTCCCCTATAAATTGTACACAAGCAACAGAGACTGTTAAAAAAACCACAAATCCATAAATTCTATTTCCAGAGAAATCAGGAGACAGATAAAATCTTCAAATGCCAAAATAGACATAGGGTTGCCAACAGGGTCAAGATTTCATGAAGTAGTATAGTGTGTGGAGAAAAGAGAAAGGTGGTGAGAGAACAAAAAATATCCTCTTTGAATGTGAAATATTCCCTCGTGGAAAGCAAAAGCAAGTTCCTTATTTATAACAATTAGAGAAGGGCAAGATTGGCTGTGGAAGCTTCTCGGACCTGATTTGGTTCATGGAAGGATCAAAACAAGGAAGCACAGAGAGAGGCCACATTTACTAGAGGCAGCATACCTCTATGGCATTGGCAGAGGAGAAGCACAATTATGAAGTGTGGAAGGCTACCATGGCCTGAATTTCCTGCACATGATAACACTGCAAATCATTCAGTATCAAGTACTTAAGAAAAACAGCCAAAACACTGACACAAAAAATACTCCTCAAAAACTGTAACAGAACAGGATATGGTGGCGCATGTCTATAACCCCTGCAACTTGGGAGGTTGAAGCAGGAGGGACTGCAAGTTCAAGGCCAGCCTGAGCAATTTAGTGAGATACTTGTCTCAAAATAAAAAATATAAAAAGAGCTGGGGATGTAGCTTGGTGGTATAGTGCCCCTGGGTTCAAACTGGAGTACAACAACACACAGAAAAGAAACTAACAAAAATTAACAGATAAGCCACATTACACACCTGCAAAATTTTGCAGATGAAAACATTTTTCCATGAATATTAAAATCTAGTGATTCAATTGCCTCTATAAAGAAAACTGACAAAACAAAATGCAAAAAATCAAGGAAGAGATCATCATCTCTTCATTGGAAGAGGGTCACTGGAAATAGCATAAGCTTAGAAAAATTGCTATGGGAAAAATACACACCATGGGAGACATATGCAATAAAATAAAGAAATAAAACCAAATGAGGGCTGGGGATGTAGCTTAGTGACAGAATGCTTGCCTAGCATGCACAAGGCCCTGGGTTTGAGAGCACTGCAAAACAACAAAAAACTCAAATGAAATAAAAATGAAGAAAACATTAAATCTTGTTCTTTTGGTAATAATTCAGATCAACCCTCACACTAAGGAGAACTTGAGGTGAACAAATAGCCTATTTAAAAAATTCTGCTTGAATACTGGAAGCCAGTAAGATAACGGAGAATTCCTGTGCCAAGATTCAAGTAGAGATGGAAAGTCAGAGGCAAGCCAAGTATTTGAGGTTAATTTTGCTTGGGCTATTTACAATCTGAAAAGGAAATGAGGAGCTGATCAGACATTGGGACATCCTATTGGAGAAGACAGAAACATAACAGCACAAGATTCACCAAGGATGGAGGTTATTTTAAGCCTTTGCACTTTGGGTCTAGACCCCAAGACTAAACACAGGGAGTGAGGGCAAGCCAGGAGTGTCTGTGCATAAGGTCAGTCCAGACTTTACACTCACCTTAGTGATCTAGATAACTCCAGTTCCTAAAACTTGATTAAGATACCCTAAATCTGACAGTGACTCCAAGTACCTGGGAGAAGCAAACGAAATTTTTCTCTCTCTGAAGGAGAAAGTAGCATCTTACACCTCAATTTTTTCCTACAATTTTGCAAACAAAATTTTGAAATATTGTGAGAGGAGAGAATATAAAAAAGCAGTAACAGAAACACAAAAGAAACAGAGAAGCAAAACCAAATATTAGTATTGTCAAACATATAGGAGTGAAATTACCAAATCTAAAACTTGGATATTTTATGATACCAAGTAATGAATTATATCCCATAAAATAAAACAGGAATTCATGAGTTAATACTAATACAAACAATTAAGTGGGAAAAGAATAGGTATGGAAAGCTGTTAAAGTAGAATTTTAATAAATGTATAAGAAATGATGATGTTAGAAAATTGCCATTTGGCAACTACCACAGCAATAAATACATAACACTTAAGCTTTAGATTTGTCTTACCTGTTCTATATTTTCTCTTCTGTCTGCCTTTTCTGATATGATTATCTGTTATCGTTTTGCTTTCAAGTAAAATTCCAACTTCACATAGCCTATACATTCTAAATCTCAGTTGTCTGTTCATTAGTAATTTTTGTTCTAACTTAATACTACCTGATCTACTTACATTGTTTAGTTTTTCCATTTATTCTAAAAAAAGGAAATGTTATATTGTTGTAGCAAGTAAAAAGTCAGTACCATTTTCCATATACAGAAAAGAACCAAACATTAAATGAAAAAGTTAAAACAGAATGGGTTCATCTCATGCACACTTTGGGAAATTCTGTATTCCAAGAGGCTTTGCCAAGATTTAGACCTATACTGCCCCAAATGGAAGCCATGAGTCACATGTAGCTATTTAATTAATATCAAATAAAAATTTAAGAACTCAGATCTTCCAAGACTTCGACAATCTAAAATAGTACCCTACCAACCTCCATTAGTTATTTCTCATCTCTACCTTTTGTTTTTTCTTTCATTACAATCACTGCAAAAATTAATTACTTTGTTCCATTTTCCATCTTTGTCTATAGCTACTTAAAATGACAAAGCCCATAAAAATGCATACCGAGAGAAAATCTGAACAAAGAGAGAGCTCAATACAGTTAGGAAATTATGTCTACAGATTCATGTTCAAAGTTATTTAATAAAACTTGTTTCAATTTTCAAACTATGAATTCCCTCAGAACACATCAATGTATTCAAAATACTTAAGTGGACAGATCAACAAAACTAATGAATAAAGGAAGTTTATTACATAGAGATTTGAAAAACGAGAGTAAAATAAAGCAAGTCCAAGTTCAAATTTAAATACAGTATTTTAAAATATGGCCATATAATTTTAGACAGGGAAATCAGCAAAAGGAAACATCTCACTGATGTTTCATAAACCTTTTTAAATAGCAAGCTGGCAGCTCTTCTTGTTTAAAAACATCATGAACAATACTGACTGTACACCTTAATCATTATTCAATTTGATAGTAAGGAACAAAGTGGAATACTCAGCTGATGCCACAAATATTCAAGTTGATAAAGTCACAAAATCCTAATGTACTCACAGAATAGAATGGAGACGGATGACCCATATTCACTGTTCAGGTCAAAGAAGTGCCAGGTCGTATTTTTCAGCATATTAAGTTATTACTTAGGTACACTCATAAATTTTTGTGAAATAAAGTTAGCTACTGTCAGTTAATACAACCCATTACTAAATGATGAGGATGGCTGCCAAAAAAATATCAAACGCCTGACTTATTCATGTATGTGTCAACCCCCACTTATTTTGGATCACAAACATATTTTGCTCCTTCTTTATTCAGACAACTACAACTAATAACTTGAATCCAATTGTGGATTTATGGCAAATGGACAAACCTGATCCATCACTTAGGAGACAGAAGAACCTGTAAGTGTACTAGCAAATAATTTATAGACTGGAAGATGTTTGCAGGAACACTGTTTTAACTGACACTTTAATTATGATCCAAGAGTTTTTATGAGAAATCTTATAAAAAGATTTGCTTTAGAAAAACTTTTTAGATGTATGTTTAGCAATACCGGGAATGGTTGAATTAAAAAAAAAAATTAAGACTTAACAGCACATTTCCACTGGGAACATGAAGCTCTGAATATTGTGACCAAGTGAACAATCAACAGTTTTAAAATTTTCTTTTGCAATATAACAAAAAAATTCAAAACAAAAAAGGCAACAGATTTAACTGAGTGACAGATTAACTACATAATTTTTATTCTATAAGTAATTTTTTAAATATTCCCATAGTGAACAAGTGGAAAAAAAACATTATTTTTGTCATATTCCACAATTCTGGGAACCAGAAGTTTTAGGACCTTAAATCTTTCAATTTAATTTTTTTTTTAGAACTTTGACTCTTTATGCTACAGAGAACAATATTATCCACTATAATCAGGAAGTGGTTTCCTATGGGGCATTCATTCTCTAGGGTCTTAATTTTCTTTATTTAAAATATGTACTAAAGATAAAGGACACCAAGACAATAATGATTACCTTTCTTTTCTCCTTCTCTGTTTGCAATTTTCTTATACACGCTTTCAAAGTCACTTGAAAATAAGATTATTTCCTTTGTTGGGTATACTGTATAAATTAACTGTACAATAAATGTTTTTTCAAATGAACAAAAAATTCACACTCGTGTCATAACTTTCAGAGAGAAGGAAACAAAACTACTGAGACAGGTAACATGGGCTTATAGTTCTGACAAAAATCTGTGAAAGGACATGATCAAATTAAAAACTTTTTATTGGTTTCCTTTATTATCATCATTACTATTACTACTATCTGCTCACAAATTCTGTGGCTCGCAGTCCATTTCAAATCCTTCTAAGATTCTACTTCATGAGTTAATAAGATTGTACAGAGACCAAAGAAGTTATGCTATAATTTTTAATGAAGTAAAAAATTCATTTTACATAGTACAGGATGGAGGCAGTTTAATATAATTAATCCATTATGTCCTATCATCCTATATACAGAATTCATACAAAAACTTACATTGTGCTATTTTATAGATATCCTATAAAATTTTATAGGTTTTTATAAGTGTCCTATATAAATGATGATGGGACATAATGTGTTAAAGGTTATATTACTGAAGAATATAATGGTATGTTTTTAAGCCTCAGATTACATAACTTTGTTAACTACTGGTTTGCTTCAAGTGTTACTAGCTATATATGAAGTACATCCTCAACCCTTAATCACCCTATGTCCAATTGTCCAATAATGACACAAGCAGGAAATATTTGAAGCACAAAGTTGTAATGTAGATGATAAATGTTTGAGAACATTAGGAGTAAAATTAATGAAGAGCAAAGTAAATCTATAACAAGAAAAGGTAAGGTACATTTATTAAAAATAAAAATAATACAGTCTCTGAAAACGAACAAAAAAGCATTCAGAATACAAAGACATCCAATATACACTCAAACAATGCACACACATTAAAAAAATCAAAGACCCATGAAGTAATTTTTTTTAGAACTTTTAGAAGGAAAAAAAAAATTGGCTTCCTCCTCTAGAGATTTGCCTATAAACACACTATGCTAGACCAGCATTCCCTTTCAAATGTTCTGTTCGACATGGTGTTGCACAATGTGTGCAATTACTTTGATGAACATTGTTTCTGAATAAAATCATAGTTTCTGTATAGATGATCCAGAATATAAATCAGTGGTTCCATTTCATAAAAAATATTCATAAGCTGGAAGACCAGTGACGACCGTTTTCCAAAATCTTCAGTTTTAACAAAAGGTACAGACTACTAAATCTAGATGCTTTCACATTATTCTGCATGAGTATCAAGTACAGTATAAAAATTAATGTAAAATCTTAAGTTAGCCAAAACTAGTGTCTCTAAAGGTCAAAGTTCTTCTTTACTTCATGGCTGATAAATCTTTTCTGCCTTTGCCACTAATAATGTTTGTCAAACCAAAGAACTTTGAAAAAGAGTATGTACTGCTGAAGGAAGATAGTGCCAAAATGTCATGTTGAAGTTCAGTCTTAAGACACACACAGTTCCTGTTGGATATTGGACTGTGGTAGTTTATTATCTTCAGTCTTTTCATGTCCTGGGGCATGGCAAATAGTCTTCCGCTTAAATAACCGAAGACTCAATCGTAATAATTCATTGTCTACCATTGGATCACTCGTGTAAGCTTGTTTTACAGTACCCTATTTGGAGAAAACAAAAACAAATAAGCGAAAAAAATGTACATTATTAGTTGATAACAGGAAGTTAAACTTTACCAAAAATATCAAAATTATAACTATTTAATTTTGAACGGATATTTACTAGTTTTACTGAATTTAAAAGCAAAATTACAAATGTTTCAGACTCAATGAATCTTAGAAAAGAAAGAAAACTTCAGAGGGCACCTAGTCTAATCTCTTGCTTAATGTAGAAATCCTCTCAGTAGTTCCTGACAGGTAATCAAGCAATTTTTACTCCATTATTTCTAATGACACAACAAGAAAAAAAATACAATGAAAATTCTATTATCAAATGGTTTTATTTTCTTCATGTGATAAATAAAATCCCTTCTATGAAGCTACAACCTAATTCAATCTTCTTCTTATTTGACAAAACTTAAATTCAAAGAAGAAAGAATTATGGCTTTCTTCCTTCCATTTTTCTTTTGCAAGTGTTGATGTCCCATATTCAGTTCTGAGCATCAGAGCTGAATAATTCCTTAGAAGACAGTTGGTCATGCAATATGAGGTACTACCACACACTAAAATGTATATATTATTGTAACCCAAAGTAACATTAGCATTTTGGGAAGTTACTGTCATAAAATTTTGTTAAATCATCCTTAGCTGTGTGCATAATGAAATAAGGGTAAGATCTAAATCCTACCAGCACTCTGCTATACTCCTCTATTTTAGATCCTCAAATATAAATGATAGTGGTTCCTGGCTCCCATCTGTATTGTTTGTGTATGTGCCTGTATATGTTACTGAGGATTGAACCCAGAGCCTTGTGCATGCCAGGCAAGTGTTCTACCATTCAGCCACACCCTCAGCCTTTTCTTAAAATTTTGTGAGAGAGGGTCTTACTAAATTGCCCAGGCAAGCCTTGAACCTGTGATCCTCTTGTCTCAGCCACCCAAGTAACTGGGATTACAGGCATGCATAGTGATGCCTGATGCACTTATATTCTCTTTTATAAAACATTTTATTTTATAAGCTGTGGTACAGTAAAATTAACTTTTTATGTTGGTTCTATGAAGTCAACAATGTACAGATTTATGCAACCATGATGACAATCAGGATAGAGAAGTTTTATCACTCAAACTCTCTTTGCTTGCCCCTTTGTACTCACTCACTTTTTTCAGCTCTAACCCCTGGCAACCAATGATGCAACCTCTATTATAGTTTTGTCTTTTCTAGACTATTATAAGAATACAGTTTATAACCTTTGGAGATTAGTTCCTTTCCTCAGCATATCTTTGAGCTTCACCCGTTTGTTAACAGTATCAATAGTGTGGTACTTTTTAGTGACAATTAGTAAACTTACTGTATGGATTATGACACGGTTCATCTACTATCCAGTTGAAAAACACTGGAGTTGGTTTCAGTTTTTAGAGATTATGAATATAGCTGCTAACTTTTGTGTACAGGTTTTTATATGAGCATAAGTTTTCACCTAAGACAATACCTAGTAATGGAATTTCTAGTTCATGGAGTAAATTTACATTTAATGATGTTAAACATCTTTTCATGTGCATTGTGAATTAGCATCTGAACATGACAGAAAACATTCAGCTTTTGGTTTTGGAAGATTGGCTTTGCTTAGCATGATGTTCTCCAGCTTCATCTGTTTTTAAGATTTTGGTGCCTACGTGCTCATTGCTATAATTGTTTTTGTATGATGACCTTGTTTCTGGTGACCTTCTTAAACTCACTTATTGGTTCTAGGATTTTTTTTTTTTTTTTGGTAAATTCCTTGAAATTTTTTACAAAGGTAATCATGTTATATCTACTAATACAAACCACTTTATTTTTTCCTTTCCAATCTGTATGCCCTTTCTTTTTCTTGCCTTATTGAACTGGCTACAACCTTAACCATTAACTATTACATTAACTACTATGTTAGTTATAGGGTTTAGCTACAAATTCAACAAAAAATAGATTATAGACTATTCTGGTTATCTATCTGAGTAACTTTTGGTAGTTTGTGGCCTTCTGAAACTCAATTCATCTATTTTAAATTGTCAAATTTATGTACATAAATTTATTTTTAGTATGCCCATATTATCTTTTAAAACACCTGCGAAATTTGTAGTGATATCCCTATTTTCATTCCTGATGTGATCATTTGTATTTTCTTTTTTGCCTTGTCAGTTTGGATAATGAATTATTGATTTTATTAATTTTTTCAAGGAACCCAGCTTTGTTTTCACTAATTTTCTCTAATGTTCTTTATATTTCATTGATTTCTACTATTATTTCTTTTCTTTGGTTTGTTATAGGTTCTGAATATCCTTTTTAATTCTGTAACACTGAGATTTAAAATAACTTACAACAGCTATGTGTTTTCTTTCAATCTCTCACCTATTTCTCCTGAGATGCACTGTAAATTATAAGCCTTAAAATTCATTCTCCTTAGAAGTGATGATAAATATATGGGGTCAACAGTTTCCACTGTTCGTCATATGATAAGAGTCTACCACTTACTCTGATGAATGGTCCTATTATGTACTTTTCTTTTATAATCAAAGAATCTAAAGGTTTTTCTTAGTATTTTGCATAAGGCTATTCAGAACCTGTAATTATTTTTCTTTAGTTCTATCTCTTTCTTTTAGCGTTTGTACTGATATTTTTAAAACTGAATAATCTGAAAATCTACAATGTTTTCTTTAGATGGATCATTTCAGATATTTATAATGTGCCATTAAAACTTTTTATAATGTGTCAAATGTTAACTGTCTGTGCCTTGAACTGAAGATTACAAGGTTCTGAACAATGATACTCCATGAGAAATTTGCAGGGGTGTTTTTGGTTATTACAATTTTTGAGGAGCACCATGGCATATTAGAAGAACTAAGGCAGTAGCACATGGTGCACGTCTGTAATCCCAGGAGCTGCAGAGGCCAAGGAAGGAGGATTGCAAGTTCAAAGCCAGCCTCAGCAACTTAGTGAGGTCCTATCTCTAAATAAAATATAAAAAAGGGCTGAGGATGTGGTTCAGTGGTTAGGCACCCTTGGGTTAAATTCCAGGTACCCCCCCAAAAAAAAGGGCGACAGGATTCTAATGAGATTGTAAACCATACTGTCTTCCTCAACTGACACTCCTTATCTGAACCAGTGAGCAAATGATGTGAATAAGAGTTTTCAATTTAATAGCAAAGATGGTCACTAGTATCATTTTAGAGGCATAAGAGAGAAGGTGATTCATTCCACACATGTTTAGGGCATGGGGAGCTTAATACTCCCCATGTTTAGTTGAGAAAGAAATGTTTAGTTGAGAAAGGCTGCAGCAAGAGATGGGCACGTAGGCAAAAAAATAAGAAGACATAAGTTATACGTTGAAGTGGGAGGGGCAAGAGAAAATGACTGAAGCAATTGTCAAAAGTAATTTTGAAGTAGGTCTTTAAGCAGGGAAGACTTGATGATTACACAGCCTCAATTTAGTTTTTTTTTTTTTTGGAACCAGGGAACTCAGGGTCACTTGGCCACTGAGTCACATCCCCAGCCCTATTTTGTATTTTATTTTGAGACAGGGTCTCACTGAGTTGCTGGCAAGTGCCTTGCCCTTGCTGAGGCTGGCTTTGAACTCGCAATCTTCCTGCCTCAGCCTCCCGAGCCGCTGGGATTACAGGCATGCGCCACCATGTCTGGCTTCAATTTAATTTTTTAGAAGTCTCTTATTCTACATTTCTGTTTTCATTTTAATTTTCTTGTTTTTATAAATTAAATACCCCCAAATCTAAGTATTTTTCTTTGATGAAAAAGCCTTTTCTTTAGTAATGTTATACATTCAAAGTAATTCTATGTTTTGCCAACAGCACCTACAAAAAGTTAGTAAAAGTTAATATTTGTCTAACTTTCTAGGATTAGCTTCTTTTGTCATACTACTCATGCCTACCACACCCACCTTGAAAGTAAAACTCCTAGTTTACTATTTATTTTTTTGACAAGTGAAGGATTTTATTGGTTTACTAACTTTTTAAAAAGTCCAGTTTACTAACTTTTTAAAAAGTCCAAGATGTTTTTTAATTCCCTTCCAAATCTAAACTTACTTTATTTTTCTTACTTTCTAATTCCTTCATTATTCTCAAGCAAATGCTTAAACTTAATAACTTTCATTTGTTTTCCTTTCTTCCAACTTGACATTCTCATAAGCATTATTCATATGAATATCCTCACTTCTCTGTATCTGGGAATTTTTGTTTTTTGATCTCTAATTTGAATATATTTCTAATATGTCTGCTCTAACAAAACTTCTCATTTATGCAAAACATTTTATAGAAAGAACATTTTAAACTTTATTATGCATGAAATTTTGAACAATTATTTTTCAAAATAATCATTGATCAATGCTATTGAAGTAAAAGTACTATAAATTTTAGTAGAATTCTTTCTTTACATGTGTAAAAGACTAGGAAACCAAACTTATAACAAAACTCAAGACTGCATTTTAAATCAATCAAATGAAAAATATGCCCTTTATACTCTTTGTATTTTTTTCCAAGGAAATAATAGTACCTTTTCATTTTTAACAAGCTGCTTTCGGATTGCAGAATCCCGTCTAAAGCACAGTGCTTTACAACATGGCCCAAGATCACTAAGAAGACTTGCTCTTTCTTCTTTTCGTAGCAGTGCAGCCATGTTGAGAGCCCCCAATTCATGCTCAAAAAGACTGTCTGCATCTTTCAACACAAATAAACATGCATTAAGTTTTCCTACAGTAGGAAAGTGTTATCAATGACTTAAGTGAATACTGAGTCTATGACTTACTAAAGTTAGCAACATTGGTGAAAATTATTTTACATTAAAGGCAATATATTTTCTGTAAAGGGCCTTCAATATAGTACGTGGCTGGTTTTAAACAAATAAATATTCTGACAGCTGCTTTAAATTTATTTAAGATAAAGAAAAGCAAACATATGGAGGAGAATGTAGACTCTCATCACAGACTATGAGAAGAAAAGTCTAAGAATTTCTGAAATCAAATTCAGCATGTTGCCTTCCATCAACTACTACTGAAAAGTTATAGATTTCAGCACTGTATTACAGCAAGATTCAAATGTAATAATATTCAAGATGTGACCTCTAAAGAATTAGCTGACAGAAAAAAGTGATTAGATGTTAGTCAGATTACCTGTAAATCACTAGAAAAACTTGAGACACTGTATTAAATTAGTAAAAAGACAATTTTAAGTCACAACATACACTTAACAAAAACAGAAGAATTCAAATATTTGATAAAAATTTACTGGATTAAAAATAGACAAAAATAAGTCAAAATAACAAAACAGGACCAGTCAGTAATCCAAATAAAAGAGTAGCCAAGAGTTACAAAGGCATCAGGTATGCCTCTATTTCTAAGACATTATCAAACAGGTTGTTAATTAGACTCCACGAAGGAAAGCGGTAAATAGCATCAAAGTAAAACTAAATCAGACCCATTTGATAGAGAATTAACAAAGTTGCATTACACAATTCATTTGAATTTTCTGAAATGCAAAGTATAAGCAACAAAATTAGAAAATTAACAAGAAACTACTTTCATGTAATATATGTACCCAAGAGGTTTGTACCTAGGTGATAGGTATAAAAGTATAAATAAATAAAAACTAACTCAAAACTAGTGCCCAAACTCTGAAGTCTATTTGAATCACATAAGGAGTTTTAAAAAAATACACCATCTTCAGATCTTCCAAACAAAAACTGAACAAAGAAACCATAGAACTCAATAACACAATCGCTAATTTAGACATAATACATATATAGAATATTCCATCTGTGAATAAGCCAATACACTTTCTTCTCAGCAGCTCATGGATCCTTCTCTAAAATAGACCATAGGTTTTACCACAAAGCTACTCTTAGCAAATACAAAAAGATAGAGATACTACCTTGTATTCTGTCAGACCATAATGGAATGAAATTAGAAATCAATGATAAAATAAAAAAACAGAAACTACTTCAATACCTGGAGATTAAATAATACGCTACTGAATGATGCACGGATAACAGAAGACATCAGGGGGAAATAACAAAATTCTTAGAGGTAAAGGAGAACAAAGATACAACATACCAAAATCTCTGGGACACTATGAAAGCAGTACTAAGAGGTAAATTCATTGCATGGAGTGCATTCAAGAAAAGAATGAAAAGTCAACAAATAAACAACCTCACATTACAGCTCAAAGCCCGACAAAAAGAAGAACAGATCATCACCAAAAGTAGTAGAAGACAGGAAATAATTAAAATCAGAGCTGAAATCAATGAAATTGAAACAAAAGAAACAATTCAAAAAATTGACAAAACAAAAAGTTGGTTTTTTGAAAAAATAAAATTGATAAACCCTTAGCCACACTAATGAGGAGAGAGAAAACTCAACTTACTAAAATTCGTGATGAAAAAGGAAATATCACAACAGACACTATTGAAATACAAAATATAATTAGAAGCTATTTTGAAAATCTATATTCCAACAAAATAGAAAATCTCAAAGACATCAACAGATTATATACATACAGATTATATGTCTAGAGACATATAATCCACCCAAACTGAATCTGGAGGACATACACAATTTAAATAGATCAATTTCAAGCAATGAAACACAAGAAGTCATCAAAAGCCTATCAACAAAGAAAAGTCCAGGAACAGATGGATTCTCAGCTGAGTTCTACAAGACCTTCAAAGAGCTCATTCCAATACTCCTCAAAGTATTCCATGAAATAGAGGAGGAGGGAACCCTTCCAAACTCATTCTATAAGGCTAATATCACCCTGCTACCAAAACCAGACAAAAACACATCAAGGTAAAACAACATCATTTCCCTTTCCCTAAAGGATCATAGATGCAAAAATTCTTTACAAAATTTTAGCAAATCGCATACCGAAATATATTAAAAAGATAGTGCACCATGATCAAGTGGGTTTCATCCCAGAGATGCAAAATTGGTTCAACATCCGGAAATGAATAAATGTAATTAACCACATCAACAGACTTAAAGTTAAGAATCACATGATTCTTTCAATAGATGCAGAAAAAGCATTTGATAAAATACAGCACCCCTTCATGCTCAAAACACTAGAAAAAATAGGAATAGTGGGAACATTCCTTAACACTGTAAAGGCTATTTATGCTAAGCACATGGCCAACATCATCTTAAATGGAGAAAAACTGAAAGCACTCCCCTAAAAACTGGAACAAGGCAGGGATGCCCTCTTTCACCACTTCTATTCAACATCATCCTTGAAACTCTAGCCAGAGCAATTAGACAGACCAAAGAAATTAAAGGGGTAGGAATAGGAAAAGAAGAACTCAAACTATCCCTATTTGCCAATGACATGATTCTATATTAGACATGGAAAAAATTCCACCAGAAAACTTCTAGAATTCATAAATGAATTCAGAAAAGTAGCAGGATATAAAATCAATGCTCATAAATCTAATGCATTTTTATTCATAAGTGAGGAATCCTCTGAAAGAGAAATTAGAAAAACTACCCCACTCACAATAGTCTCAAAAAAAATAAAATACTTGGGAATCAATCTAACAAAAGAGGTGAAAGACCTCTATCTACAATGAGAACTTCAGAACACTAGAGAAAGAAATTAAAGAAAACCTTAGAAAATTGAAAGATCTCCCATGTTCTTGGATAGGCAGAATTAATATTGTCAAAATGGCCATACTACCAAAAGCGCTATACAAATTCAATGCAATTCCAATTAAAATCCCAATGATGTACCTCATAGAAATAGAGTAAGCAATCATGAAATTCATTTGAAGGAATAAGAGACCCAGAATTGCTAAAGCAATTCTTAGCAGGAAAAGCAAAGCAGGTGGTATCACAATACCAGATCTTCAACTATACTACAGAGCAATAGTAACAAAAACAGCATGGTATTGGCACCAAAATAGGCAGGTAGATCAATGGTACAGAATAGAGGACACAGAGACAAACCCACATAAATACAGTTTTCTCATACTAGACAAAGGTGCAAAAAAAAAAACAATGGAGAAAAGATAGCCTCTTCAACAAATGGTGCTGGGAACACTGGAAATCCACATGCAGCAAAATGAGACTAAACTCCTATCTCTCAACCTGCACAAAACTCAACTCAAAGTGGATCAAGGACCTAGGAATTAGACCAGAGACCCTGCACCTAATAGAAGAAAAAGTAGGTCTAAATATTCATCATGTTGGCCTAGGACCAGATTTCCTTAACATGACTCCCAAAGCACAAGAAATAAAAGCTGGAATCAATGATTGGGACAGATTCAAACTAAAAAGCTTTTTTTCAGCAAAGGAAACAATCAGCAATGTGAAGAGAGAGCCTATAGAGTGGGAGAACATCTTTGCCACACAAACTTCAGAGAGAGCACTAATCTCCAGAATCTATAAAGAACTCCAAAAACTTTACACCAAGAATACAAATAACCCAATCAATAAATGGGCTAAGGAAATGAGCAGACACTTCACAGAAGAAGATCTACAAGCAATCAACAGATATATGAAAAAAGGTTCAACATCTCTAGTAATAAGAGAAATACAAATCAAAACTACCTGAAGATTTCATCTCACCCCAATTAGAATGTCTATTATCAAGAATACAGGCAACAACAGGTGTTGGCGAGGATGTGGGGAAAAAGGTACACTCATACATTGCTGGTGGGTTGCAAATTAGTGTAGCCACTCTGGAATGCGGTGTGGTTTTCCTTAGAAAACCTGGAATGGAACCACAATTTGACCCAGCTATCCCACTCCTTGGCCTATACCCACAGACTTAAAATCAGCATACTACAGTGATGCAGCCACATCAATGTTCATTGCTGCTCAATTCACAATAGCTAGATTGTGGAACCAACCTAGATGCCCTTCAGTAGATGAATGGATAAAGAAACTGTGGTACATGTACATAATGGAATATTACACAGCCATAAAGAAGAATAAAATTATGGCATTTGCAGGTAAATGGATGCAATTGGAGAATATCATGCTAAGTGAGATACGCCAATCCCAAAAATCCAAAGGCCAAATGATCTCTCTGATAAGTGGATGATGATAAGTAAAGCGGGGTGGGAGGGAGGCAATAATGGAGGAAGGATGGATTGCACAGAGGAAAAAGAGGGGTGGGGACGGAGTGCTGGCAGGGAAAAATTACAGAATGAGTCAAACATCACTACCCTATGTACATGTATGATTATGCAAATGGTGTGACTCTATTTTGTGTACAACCAAAGCAACAACAGTTGTATTCCATTTGTGTACAATGAATCAAAATAAATTAAAAAAGAAATACATCATCTTTCATACCCCGGCCCCTCCTCCCTCTCATTTCCCTCTACATAATCTAAAGTTCCTCCATTCTTCTCTTACTCCCCAGCCCCCACCCCCATTATGTATCATCATCCACCCATCAGGGAAAATATTTGGCCTTTGGTTTTTGGGGCTTGGCTTATTTCACTTAGCATATATTCTCCAATTCCATCCATTTATCTGCAAATGCCATAATATTATTCTTTTTTTATGGCTGAATAATATTCCATTGTGTATACCTATCACAGTATCTATCTATTCATCTGCTGAAGGGCATCTCGGTTGGTTCCACAATCTAGCTATTGTGAATTGAGCTGCTATAAACATTGATGTGGCTGCATTACTGTAGCATGCTGATTTTAAGTCCTTTGGGTATAAACAGAGGAGTGGGATAACTGAGTCAAATCATTACGCTATGTACATGTATGATTACATGAATGGTATGAATCTACATCATGCACAACCACAGAAATGAAAAGTTGTATCCCATTTGTGTACAATGAATCAAAATACAGTCTGTAAAAATAAAAACCAAATAAATAAAAAAAAAGAATGTATACAAACAGTAGTGTAGACACCTTTAAAAATTCTACTAATATTCTTAAAAGAATGAAAGATTTAGACCACTGCAGAATAAAAAAAAAAATACACCAATCAGACCTACAAAATCAGAATCTCCATATTTGGTCAGAGACACTTTAAAGGAAAAATAAGGTAATTCCTCAGATGTCTCTCTCTCTCTCTCTCTCTCTCTCTCTCTCTCTCTCGTACTCACACACACACAAGCAAACACAGGCATTCACATATACACACACAAATATTCTCCATTCTACTATAATTACAAACAAATGAAATCTGCATTGAGCCCACACTCTTTTTTGAAAACTGCTCAGTAGGACAGATTTTTTTTAAGTATTTTTTTAGTTGTTGATGATTGATTATTTATTTACTTACTTACTTACTGTGTTGAAAATCAAACCCAGTGCTTCATACATGTTAGGCAAGTGCTCTACCACTGAGCTAAAGCCCCAGCCCAGATAGGACAGACTATACTGGCATTCCTGGCATCCTTATTTTCTGATTTCAGACAACAAGATGCAAAACTTTCTTTAACATATGTAAAAGACTAGGAAACCTGCATACTTTTTTTTTTTTTTTTTTGGTAACAGGGCTTGAACCCAGGGGTGATTAACCACTAAGCCACATCCCCAGCCCTTTTTATTTTGAGACAGGGTCTCTTTAAGTTGCTAGGGGCCTTGCTAAGTTGCTGAGGCTGGCTTCCCTGTAAACTTCTTTAGAGAGTATAACACAGCTAAACTTCCAGTTTGTTCATGGTTTTGACAGACTAAACACAAACTGGAAAACAAGTAAAACAAAGGATGCAAAATAACTGGGAATGTTTAACTCAGAAGAACTTAACCATATCACAATTAGTAAATCTAAATGAAAGCAATTTAAATTTTAGCACATGTTAAGTTTTCTGCTTTAAACCTAAGTTTGTTTCTGTTTTATTTCAATTTTAAAATTATATGTGGCATGGAGATACTCTCTCTTCATTGTTGGGGCATTGCAACAGACCAAATGAATACAAACAAATACATGGGTATCAATTATTTTGCAAAGGTACTGAGTATCTACTACGTGTCAGGCATTGGTATATGCAATGCATAATTAGTATAAGGAGAAAATTAGACACTGGATGTGGACATAAATAAAACTAACTCCCATTCCATATGAAACGTACATTCGGCATCCTTTATCAGTTCTTTAGTAACACAGGGAATAGACAGATGTAAATGGGGGGAATGCAGGTTAAGAAAATAATTCTATAAAATGGGATCACTGTGCTGACTTCTTTTTCAAGAAGCAATTTACCTGCAGCCCTGCCTAGCCTCAGTGGACAGGATATGTAGGTCACATTCCTCAGCAAACTACCTGTTCACTGCAGGAGAAATGCAGGTCCAAATGTGGATAAGAGGAGCCCAAGTTACTGTGAAGAGGCAGACTTTTGTGACCAGATCCTAAAACTCTAGGAGATAAGGACAGTTCCTCCTAACCATAAAATCTGTGCAAATGTATGATTAAGAATTCAATTAGAACCAGTCAGCATGGGCCAAGGTGACCTAGAGTTGCCATGACAGTGGGGACTTTAATGTTTGATGTCACTCTGGGACTCTTTGGAAACTTCTCTGGGATCCCCAATAAAACTAGAGTGCAGGAGAGGCACATTATCCCTCTCTTCTCTGAGAGAACCCACTCTCTCCCTTGAGAGTGCCCCTTTCCCCTTTCCTATCCCTTCAATAAACTCATTCCTATTACTTGGAGCAACATTTCTGAAATCTTTCTGACTTAATCGCAGGAGTCAGGCCTTGAAGGGAGGGTCTTCACACTGCCTCTGTTTCTCAGAAGGTCCCAGATCTGTACACTACCACCAGAGCAGCAAAAATTAGGGAAAGTCTGATTCTTAAGCAACAATCAAACCTTCCTCTTACAAACAGTTCATAGTTTCAGGTCTTACTTAAGTCACCATTAAGTAAGTTCTTTGTTAAATTTTGATACAGAAAGTTTATTTTACTATTTTTGCAACTTTTCTGTAGGATTAAATTTTCTCGAAAAAAATTTAAGAAAGGAATTTTGACCATGAGGACTAAATAATGAATATAATAAATGATTGCTCTGAAAAACAAACAACAACAACAAAGTTCCTACAGTGTGAATACTACATGACAACTAAACAGAATTCTTTTCAATAGCATCCTAATAGTTACAGCAGACATGACATAAAGTAAAATGGAATTACCTTTGGGTTTTTCTAAAAGTCTCTGACATGTTTCTTTGACTTTGCTAAAGAGCTCAGAACCTGCCAGCTTTTTAGAAATCCCAACTCTTAGCATAACAGCTCCAGGTGTGAATTTTAAGAGTGCAGCCCCAGGTTCTCGTGGTTCTTTTGGATGTTTTGGCATAAGACCAGACCAATCCACATCTATCACATCTAATGGATCTGTAAAAAGTTAAAGAATAACAATTTTCTTTACGTTAGAAAAAAACAGAAGTCTTCTCTACAGAGGAGTAGAGTTGGCTCTTGGTAACCATGCATGCTGTATGTGTGGATTCAACTCACTACAGATAAAAAATACACAGAAGAACAAGTCTGAACTGATCATGTGCATACTTTTTTTCTTGTCATTATTCCCTAAACAATACAGTCTAACAACAATCTACAAAGCATTTACATTTTAGTAGGTATCAGAAGTAATCCAGAGATAATTTAAAGCATGTAAGAGGCTGTGGATATGTTAAATGCAAATACTGAGCCATTCTATGTAAGAGACCTGAGCATCTGCAGATTTTGGTATGTGCACAGCTCCTGGAGTCAATCTCCTATGGATACTGAGGGACGATTGTATAAATCAAGTAAACACAGCCTTAACTCAGAAATAAATAAAATCATTTTGTTAAAATACAAGTCTTCTTATAAAAATGAATATATAGAATCTCAAAACTCTCCATCAAAGGAAAATGGGTAAGCTAACCCAACCCTAGAAAATAAAACTCATTGAAAAATTAAATGGCAGACTCCCAATGAAAGAACTCCATTATTTCACTAAGATAAGGCCTGATGGTTTGAGACTTGGTAACAGAATCCTGTCAAGGATTAAATTTAGGATCATATTTAGTTTGTATGAATGCACGTATATTTTAAAGGAAATAATTATGAAATTCCTGTAAGGGTCAGACAGGGACTATTATTAACAGTGAGAACAAATAATCCATCAAGAAGGAGCAGCTTAAGAAATATAATAATGTTCTATTTAGAAATATCCAATACCAAAAAATGACAAAGATAACAATTATATCTTCTATATTAGTATAAAGATTTGTGAACTGTAAGAGCAGAGAAAAATAAAAATAAAAATTTCATATTTGGGGGCTGGGATTGTACCTCAGTGGTAAAACACTTGCCTAGCAGGCGTGAGGCACTGGGTTTGATCCTCAGCACCACAAAAAAATAAATAAATAAAGGCACTGTGTCCATCTACAACTAAAAAAAAATTATATATTTTACATAGCTAGACCAAGTACAGATTCTCACTATGATAAAATAAGTAAAAAGGTTGGGAACACTCAGACACAAATTGAAACGATTCAATCAGAATGTCAAGGGATGTTTCATGGGACAGTCACTTGAGTAAGCTCTGGCAATGTATGAAGTACAATAAATTTTTAAAAAATTACTGAATTTAGAAAACTGAAAGAAGTTATAAAAACATAAAATATAAAACTATGTAATTATATAAAAAATATAATTAATATAATTTCAACTATTATTTTTGAATGGCTGTTCAAAAAGTTGGCTTATGGCACCACAGTTGAGAAGCATCATTGTATGTCTACCATGTGGAACACTAGGAGGCAAATCAATATTTGGTTAGATTCCACATCATATAATATAAATCTTAAACTCTATAAAGGAAATCTTAAAATTTTTTTTTTTCTTTTGGCACTGAGAATTGAACCCAGGGGTGCCTTACCACTGAACTACATCCCCAACACTTTTAATTTTTGACTTTGAGACAGGGTTGTTGAGGCCAACCTTAAATCTGTGATACTCCTGCCTCAGCCTCCCAAGTCACTGGTATTACAGGTGCGAACCACCATGCCCAGCACAATTTTGTGTTTTCAAATGAGCCTTTTTCATAGGCAATGTCTAGTTAAAAATTATTAGGCAGACATACTATGGTTTTCTTTTTATTGACCTTTCAACCTTAATTAAAATATAAAGGGGAAAATTCTAAATGCCTTATATCAATTCTTGTAGCATGAAAACAAAGAATATCTTACTACCATAAATCAGATAATTTTTATGTTCAAACACTTCTGCAAATGATTACCTGGCATCTTCTCTTCATCCTGTTGGTCCTCTCTCTTTTCTGCATCACCTGCCAGAATTTCATCTAGTTCATCATCACTAATTGGCTCATATCCCTCTCCAGCACCAGATCCTAATGAATGTGCATCGTCTAACTTGGATTCATCATCTCCTGCTAATACACAAATTAATTTCAAGTCAAAAAAAGTATTAAAGGGAAGGGATGCCTAAGTCAAACCAAAAGGTAAAGGTTGTACATACTATAACAATGTGAAAAGAATTTTTTAACAGAAAACAGTATTTTATTTATTTATTTATTTATTTATTTATTTATTTATTGGAACCAGGGATTGACACTCGGTCACTGAGCCACATCCCCAGCCCTATTTTGTATTTTATTTAGAGACAGGGTCTCACTGAGTTGCTAAGGGCCTCGCTAAGTTGCTGAGGCTGGCTTTGAACTCACGATCCTCCTGACTCAGCCTCCCAAGTTGCTTGGATTACAGGCGTGCGCCACCACGCCCGGCTGAAAATAGTATTTTTAAACCAAACACATAATTTCAAAAGGAAACTAAAAAATAATTAAATTTACTTTTAGTGGTAAGAACACAACATGAACAGTAATATCTGATAAGCTCACAATTAAAGTATCAGAAAAGAAAAGCTTCACTAACCGTTCATCTGTTGAAGGGCATCGAGGTTGGTTCCATTGTCTAGCTACTGTGAATTGAGCTGCTATAAACATTGATGTGGCTGAGTTACTGTAGTACGCTAATTTTAAGTCCTTTGGGTATAAACCAAGGAGTGAGATAACTGGGTCAAAAGGTGGGTCCACTCCAAGTTTTCTGAGGAATTTCCACACTGCTTTCCAGAGTGGTTGTAACAATTTGCGACTCCACCAGCAACGGAAAAGTGTGCCTTTTTTCCCCACAGCCACGCCAACATCTATTATTATTTGTGTTCTTGAATGGTTTGAATGTACATCATGCACAACCATAGAAATGAAAATTTGTACCCCATTTGTGTACAATGACTCAAAATGAAGTCAGTAAAAATTGAGAAAATAAATTTATTATTAAAAAAAAAGTAAAAAAAAGAAATAAAAAACTATATACACTAATACTGATTATGTATATTATGCTAATTTTTGACAATAAAACTTTCACATTCAGAAAAAAATCTAACTTCAAAAGACTGCAATTTCTTTAGCTAAATAAACTCATAATAAAAAAAAACTGCAATTTTTTTTTTTTTTTGGTGGAACTGGGGATTGAACCACCAGGAGTATTCTGTCTCTGAGCTACATCCCCAGTCCTTTTTATTTTGAGACAAGGTCTTGCAAAGTTGCCCAGGTTGGCCTTGAACTTGTGATCTTCCTGCCTCAGTCTCCTGAGTAGCTGGGATTACAGGTGTGTGCCACCACAAACCTGGTTTGTTTCAAACTTAAATTTAAGTCTTAGATCATTCACTCATTACAGAAAGAATTTTCTATCACTGAGGTAAAAATGTGAAGTATCATTAATTCTCTTCCCTATCCCACCATTTTCCTCTAATTAAAGAATGTGATTTTAGAAGAATGCTATGATATTATACTTTAAAAATATTTTTGTTGGTATCAGTAGTATACATTGTACTTAATCCACTTTTCTCAATTAGTACCTATGCTGAACTTTGTCTTCTGGTGAGTTAGTTATAAGTTTACTACCCTAACTACTGAGTATGTTCAATATTTCTACGAGCAATCCATATACTTTATGGAATCTACAACCCTTGTTTTCAAACTGCAACACTGTGATGCATGGGTATGAATGTGCAGCAAATAAAACATCAGGCTATGAAATGTTTCTCATCATTCTGATAATTTTTTATTCTATTAAATTCTATAATAACCTTCCTATATATCCCCACCAATTCATTTCTAAGGCAACCAATTTTAATAACTTGGTTATATAAATATATATCTAAACAAAATATAACAGCATTTTTTAATTTTTCAGCTTATTCAACTCATTTTCCTACTTTAAGTGAACAAATATGAACAAATATGAACAAATCATCTGTTGTGAACAAACACAACAGATGATTCACCTCTAAATTTCTATTCTGCATTATCTGTAGTTCCAACCAAAAAATGGTAACATTTTAGGGATGAGGGACACTGACACACAAGAGAGCTATTATGATTAGTTCAATTATACCCCAAGGTTGTACCTCCATCAGAATCATGGCTCATGATGTGATGCTATTTATACTTAAACTTGAGATGAAAACATAATATGAAAAAAAACTGAATAGAAATGTTTTTGTTAAGTCAAATAGAACAAAAATTGATATAACAGCATATTGAGATGTCTAATCTATTTTTAAAAGTAGTGGATTTTACTATAGGCCAAAAGTTATCATATGGAAAATTTTAAAAAATCATAATCTTGGTGCTTGGAAATAGAGAGCTTATGTCAGAACAGTGATATAAGCACTGACACCAGAAACAGTGTCAGGAAGGCAGAAATTCCAGAAGAAATCTGAGGGGGACCGTTACCCCATTAACCTAGGCTATAATTCACCAAGGAGTAAGATATGGGGCATACATGTACAGACACAACACATATTCCATTCATCAGCCATTTATAGCACCCCTGATGATTAAGAATGAAAAACTGTGGTCTCTAAAAAGGAGTACAGCACAATGGGGAGAAAATCATGGAAAAATAATTAAAGTGCTGTATGGGAATGCTATAAAAGATGTACAAACAAGGTGCTGTAGGAATTTGAAAAAGTGTCTTTTGCAGAGGTGCTTCATAGAGGAAATCACTGAGACAAAGCATGAGTAAGGAAGAGATGATAAAAGGGAAAAGGTCTATCAGGAAATGGGAAAAACAGGTTCAAAAAAGGGCTAGAGAATGGAAACCCATGAGTCAATTTGTCTAGTACACTGAAAGTGAAGGTGAATATTCTGAGATAGTACATAAGCAAAAATATTTTATTATTAGTTTTATCTGCAATATAATAGCATTTGACCTATAGTAAAATCCACTGTTTATAACATCTCTTAGTTATCTACATCTCAATATGCCATCTGTTACACACACACACACACACACACACACACACACACACCCTGCCATTTGGCTTGACAAAAACAATTCTTAGTTTGTTTTTTTGGTACAGAGGTTGAACCCAGGGGTACTTAACCACTGAGTCACATCCCCCAGCTCTTTTTTTTTTTTTTTTTTTTATATTTTTTTTTGAGACAGGGTCTCTCTGAGTTGCTCAGGGCCTTGCTAAATTGTTGAGGCTGGCTTTGAACTCACGATCCTCCTGCCTTGGCCTCCCGAGCCGCTGGGATTACAGGCGTGTGCCATCGAGCCCAGCTCTGCCGCAGATTCTTTACATTTTCATCTCAATTTTTAATATAAATGGTACTGAGGTACACAACCTTGGGATACAATTGAACGTAACTAAACCAATCCCTATGACAGCATTTTTGCAGATGAAGTTGGAGTTCCCTTAACCCGATGATGAGTGAGTTTGTCTAGCAAAGTGGTAGTGAAGGGTGAAAAGTAGAGGCAGTACAGTGAAGTTCCACAGAGCCCAGATCAGCTCAGACTGACCAAAGATTGATGCCGACTTCTCTGTGCTCCTGTTCTAGACGTGAGGAATGCCTGCAGGTTCTACAGTTGCTCTGCCAGGAAATGCAGTTTTAGCAAGTGTTATGTTGTATATATTTGTTCTCAACTGCCCTAGAAAACAGGAACCGCTAATAGTTACGTGAATGCCTCTCTGAACTAAAATGTCATTTCAATTTTTGTGATTTTATTTTTAATATTTAAGAAAAGGATGTGAGAGTTGTTCTTTAAAATCTATAGACACTGCATCTAAGCAATGCATCATTTCAATGGTTTGGCATAAACAGAACTGATTACTTCATTCTTTGATCTCTTTTTACTTGCCTTTTATTTCAATCACTATTTCTTTTATTTCAGAAGAATTATTTAAGTCAAATTTGGACTACAGTGCAAGACATATTTTAGTATCATAGGAATTTTCCTAATGAATCTACTTCCCCTAATGGAGTCAATTTGCCTGTCAGTGAATGATCTTCAAAAGAAAATGTTTATGACACATGAAATTGGAAAATGGATGAAGCAATGTAACAGAGAAATCAGTAAGGCACTCACCTTCCACACTCTCAGTTCTCTCAGCTTTATTCATGTCTTCGAATCCTTGCACAGATCCCAGTTCTTTATCCATCCTTTCTTTATCCAAAGCTACAGAGTCTCGGGAAGCACTTTCGAGGTCCCTTTCATGTTCACTCTCTAGTTTTGCTTCATTACGCTTTACAGACTCTATTTGAGAAGAAATCTCAAAAGTTCTATCTCTATCTCTGTCCCTTTCAACAGATTCAGGAATTAGTCTCTCTCTTTCCCTGTCTAGGTCTCTTCTTTTGTCTCGCTCTCTCTCCCGTTCCCGCAATCTATCCCGATCTCTGTTCCGAGGCCAATCTTTATCAGCTTCCCGGTCCCATTCTCTCGGCCTTGTATCCCTCCTCTCTCTCTCCCGCTCTCTATCATGCTCATATCGATCTCTTTCTTGAAGCCTATCTCTGCTATCAAAAGATCCAGATCTTGAATGGACTTGCCGATCTGACTCAGGAGAACTTCTTCTTGAACTATGGCTTCTTGAATCCTGGCGATCTAAAATAAATATGCCACATACAAAAATTAACACTAAATAGAAACAAACAACTTCATTTTAGAATCTTTTAAAGTTACAATTTATGTTCCACATTATTTTCTCAACATATTCAACACTCTCTATATATTCTACATATACATTTTTCTACATATACAGGCAAAGAACTCATTTTAGGGAAAAATTTCTCTCCCTCAAGGGGCTAATTAAAGAGTTTCCTTGTCAGTTGGGTATAGTGACGCACACCTATAATCCTTCCTAGCAACTCTAGAGGCTGAGGCAGGAGGATCACAAGTTCAAGGTCAGCCTTAAGCAACTTAGTGAGACTTAGTAGCTCAGTGGCAAAGCAGCCTTGGGTTCAATTTCAAGTACCAAAAGAAAAAAAAAGTTTCCTTGTCTATTCCCACTATAAAAATATCTTGAAATAAGTACATAAAACGGTTAGGCATTACTATACTCAATTCTTTGATTTCTCTCTACTCTCCTATTTTATTTTCTGAGGTCAAAAGGGCAGGACTGGCTGTAGAAAGAATAGCAGGAAGGTTAAATTTGCTGATGCTGATACAGGGCTTGAGTAAATAAGCCTTTTCACCAAGTCATAAAATTAAAATCCTGACATTAAACTGTTAACAGTACTGAATGTACCTCTATTATAATATTGGTTTTAAAGTGATAATGGGTGAGATATTATTTAATGGGACGAATAAGCCTTTTCCCCCCCAAGTTCCATAATATCTAAAAACAAAAAAAACAAAAAGGTTAACAAAAAAGCATGTTTAAAAAGTAGCTGGGTATTACTTTAGCATTATAATTTATAGAAAATATACTAACACAGGAAACAAGGACTAGATCACAATTCAACTTTACTACCTGAAGAAGTACTTCGGCTGGGCTCTCCACGCTTTAACTGGTCAATCCTAGATTTTCTCTCTCCTGTGATTTCCAGACTTTTTGTTTTTTCTCTATCTCTTGAGCCACTATGCAGGACTCTCTTTCGACTACCTTGGTCATCCCCACTTCTATGGGCAGAATCATTGGATGGGGAACGCAGACGGCCAGAGGTGTGACTACGATTACTCCGATTGCTCCCAAGGCTGCTGCTCCTCTTTTGATCCACTGGCTTGCGATGTGGTGTATCTTCTATGGTCACATGAGGTGCCTCTACTTTTTCTGCTCGTGTCCTATGGCATTTTCTATGGGAATCCTCATTGGCAAAAGTAGCATTGGTAGTGTTGGTGGGGTTCACAGAGGTGGAAATGGTGGTGGAGGAGACAGTAGCAGTAGCAATAGAAGCAGAAGCAAGAGCAGAAGATGCAGCTGTACTGGCACCAGCCAAAGGAGGTGGAGGAGGAAGAAGAGAAGACAGAGGAGAAGGGGTACTACCAGGAGTAGCAGCGGTGGCAGCATGCTCTGATTCTGTCACCTCAGTACGGTCAGGCACATCCTCATCAGACCAGTCACTAAAGGCTGTATCTTCTTTCTTCTGAGGATCCTCTAGCATACCATCCTTATCATTGGAAATTTCAACCAAATCCTCTTTGGTTGTCATAGGGGGAGTTCGTGGCCCTCTTTTCTTCTTACTTTGCTGGGCAGCTTCTTCATCAGAAATATCAGAATCACCTTTGGATCTTTTACGTTTTTTTTCAATATTTTTCTTCTTCTGTCCTTTTTTAGGAGAAAAGACTTGACCATCTTCAGATGTTGTCTCAATGTTGCTCCTCTCTATTCCAATATCATCCTCTTTCTTTTTCTTAATAGGTTTCTTCTGAAGTTTTGCTTTCTTCTTATTTTCCTCATGAACTCGATCAGATGTATCGCGATCTTCAGACTGGTGGTGGCCAATCATGTCTTGTGTACGTGCTCTTGAGCTTTCCAAGATTTCTGTCTGTTCTCTCTGCTTATCTATAGAAGAAACTTTCTCTTTCAGTTCTTGCTCTTCATAGCGCCTTGAACTCTCTTTTCTTTCTGGTTTACGATCTTCCTCTTTCCATCTACTCTGCCTGTCTTCGGTGAGGTGTGATGGGCTCAGAGAACGAGATTCTTGAGGTCGTACAACCTGGCTCAAAAGTCTGTGTTTTTCATCTGTACAAAAAGATAAAAATAACAACATGCTCACCAGGTGAATAACACTGCATTTTACATTTAAATAACACTTGGACAATCTCTCACTTTTCATTTGAAAATTTTGGCTTTAACTACAAATAGTAAGAAAAAGTAGTGCCATTATGATAAATGACTATACTTCGAATGCATACTTTAGTTACATAAGGAAATATTTAGAGGCAAGAGAGCGAGAAAACTTTTTAAAGAAAATCTCAATTTATTAATTCCAATTAGTGTCAAAGAATGGTCTCCTAGTTACAAATCAGTATGGATACAGAGATGCAGAAAACACACAGTGCTTACTTTTATCGTCTCCGCTGTTGTAAGTGTCACTGTCAGGAGAATGTTCACGCCGGCGCTTAGGTGACTGCCGAGGACTGGGACTCCCTTCATTTCTATAGCGCTTCCTAAATTGAACAAACAAATGCAACTTATAAAATTACAAAGGGTGAAGATTTCTTTACTATGCTTTTTATTTGTATATTTTACTATAACTTATAATTATAGGAAAGCAATATTGTCAGAGCTGTATCATACAAAAGGTATTTGGTGTCCTTAAGATTCTTTACTTCATTTGCTAACACTTCAAATTGTAGATTTAAAATACACATTTCTTTCTTTCTTTCATTATTCATGTAGAATCACTCAAGTGAAAATAGCCAGGTTTAAATACTGCAGGATGATAATATACAGTTTGGAGAAATCAATAAATTAATGTACCCTCTAATATAAACATTCACCAATTTTACAATTTCTTATAGAAACTGCCTTGTGCAGGGAAGACAGATAAGAAAATCTAGTATTTATCCATGGAATAAAAAAGCTATGAGTTCAACGTACAGCCGCATTACTTATTGTGCAGCCTTAAATGAATTCCTTAAAGTCACCAAACCTTAGATTTCTCATCCAAAGCCAAGGAGAAAAAAGCTCTTTAAACTGCAGTGAGATATAAATTACTTATGTCACAAGCCCAGTGCCAGGCATGTTATTTGTATGTCATAAATAGTAACTTCCTCTTCCCTTCTTAGAATTTAAATCACTTGCTTGATGATAAGTAAATAATTTATATGTCCATTACATTTCTTTCTCCTTAGTTGAGTTTTAATCAAATAATGATTTATACATCTTGGTGCCTAAATTATTCTAGTATTTTTTTATATTTTCGTTATATCTGGACCACTGTTTGTTTTTTTTTTGGACCACTTATTTTTCATTAACATTGTTTATAAACATTAGGGTCAAAAGTTGAGAAAGATGCTGCAGCATGTCCATCGGGAAAGCTCCATCATATACATGAGTGACCAAGAGGAGGAGGAGGTAGTCCCAGGTGTACTGTGACAACTCACAGGGCCTCAGCTTGTGCAACTCCTCTTCCAAAGCTTCTCCCATCAATAGGTGGCCTACCTCCTCATTTTTTCTTTTTGGAACTGGGGATTGAATGCAGGGGCACTCCACTACTGAGCCACATCCCCAGTCCTATTCTGTATTTTATTTAGAGACAGGGTCTCACTGAGTTGCTTAGAGCCTTGCTAAATTGCTGAGGCTGGCTTTGAACTCGCAATCCTCCTGCCTTAGCCTCCCGAGGTGCTGGGATTACAGGCATGAGCCACCACGCCCAGCTACCTCCTCATTCTTTAGGCCTGGCCTAGACTAGTGACTTCTACATGACAAAAGAATGTGATGAAAGTGACACTGTACAAATCTGAGGAGGACTCAAGAAGCTTTGCAGTTTCTCCTTTTGCTTTCCTGGTATGCTCTATTATTACACACAAAAACAGAATTTAGACCACTGGACGCTGAAAAGTCAAATGGACAAATAAGTGCCCCAAGGTGAGTAAGGGTACCTTGAATGGTCTGGGCACACTTGAACTGTCAGGTCAATTGTAGACACAAGGTTATCTCAAGCAGGACCAGCAGAAACTACTCTGCTAAGTCCAGGAAAAATGACTAACCCACAGAATTGTGAGTAAATAAATGGTGGCAGCTTTAAACTACTAACTTTTGAGACAATTTAACACAGTAAGAAATAACTGATAAACTAGAATAAAGTGAATATTTGAAGCATGAGAAAAATAATTTATAATTATTTTAAGGAAATACCCAATGAAACAAAATTAGAGTAAAATGAATATATGACAATTCAGCAAACCTAATAACAGCTGTTTTAAAAAGTACTGGATAAATTCAAACTACTGAGATGAAAATACAAGTAACAAAATAGTTAAGATATTAATATCATTTAACTAGTTTTTGTTTTAGGTCTCTCTGACTCCTAAGTTTCTAGAGTCAGTCCCAAGTCTTGGGATTTTCATGGCTAACCAGCCATAAAAAAACAGAAAAAACTTTTGCTTATTGTAAGCAGAAATGAGAAGTATAAGCAGAGAAGCGGAGAAAAGACACATAAAGATTTTTTTTTTAATTTTAAATTTTTTTTTTTTAGTTATGTATGGGCACAATACCTTTATTTATTTTTATGGGGGTGCTGAGGATGGAACCCAGTGCCTCATACATGTGAGGCAAGCACTCTACCACTGAGCTGCAATCCCAGCCCCAACACACATAAAGATCTAAGAATTATAATCATAGTAGAGAGATGCAGAAGTCAGACCAGGGAAGAGAAATATTATGTATATTTGCCTACATGTGATAAAGAAAATATCACTGAAGTTCATATTATTGTAAAATTTTTTTAAATGTGGGGAGAGGGAAGCAGGAAAGTAAGCAGGAGAGTACATTACAGAAAATTTTGGTTTCAGATTAAAGAGCAAGCCATCTTCTTACTTGGCCTGTTTTGCATGTGCTGGTTCCTTTTCTTCACTGTGCTTTAACAGAAGTGGGAGGACCCTCACCAGAGGTTGAACAAATGGGGTTGATTGATCTTGCATATTCATGTCTCTGAGCTAAATAACTTTTTTTCTTTATATATTACCAGCTTCTGGTATTTGTTACAGCAACAGAATACACACTAACACAGATTAACTAATTATACAGACCCTGGATTTAAAAACTAAAATTTAAAAACTATTTTCTAGATAAGAACTTTATATCATTATATTTCTACATATTAAGTTTGAAACATAAAAAAGAGAAGACAAAGATTTAATAGAAAATTAAGGGCACACTGAAAAGCATTAAATGAAACTTATGAATTCTTAACTGAAATTGATTCATATCATTCTTACTTTGATTTTCTCTCATCATGTCCATCTCTTGGATTGCGATCTTCTCGAATATCTTCTCGCTTTTCTCTTCGGTCATCTCGTCCCTTGTCCTTTTCTTCCCAGTCCCGCTGTCGTTCTCGTTCTTTATCCCTTTCTCGTGCTCTTTCTCGTTCCCGTTCTCTCTCTCTTTCCCGTTCTCGCTCTCTCTCCCTCTCTCTTTCTTCTCTTTCTCGCTCCCGTTCTTTTTCCCTGTCTCGCTCCCTCTCTCTTTCCCTCTCTCTGTCATGGTCACGATCTCTCTCTCTTTCACGTTCTCTTTCCTTTTCTCTTTCTCTTTCTCTCTCCCGCTCCCTAGCACGCTCTCTTTCTAGTTCTCTTTCCTTTTCCCTTTCCCGATCTCTTTCACGTTCCCTCTCTCTCTCCCGCTCCCTGTCTCTTTCTCGTTCCCTGTCTCTCTCTCGAGCCCTTTCATCTCTTCTATCATCCACTCTGTCTACTCTTCGTTCCTCTCTTCTTTCATCACGCTCAAGCTCGTCATTCCTTCCCTGATGTCGAATTGGTGAGCTTGGTCTTTGATCTACAATGAAAATCAAGTTTTGTCAGTGATTAATTTAATAGATAACCTATAGGTAAAACAGCATGGCAAATCTTAAATTTTATCTGTGTATATACGGGTCACACTGGCAACAAATTATAAATCAAGTACTATATTTACTTTAAATTTAACCATCCAAATATTAATCACCCCTAGACCTTTACAAATTATTTTCTTAAACATATTTTTCATTTGCCCTCTAACTACCGTGTTTCTGCTCCCCAGCAACCCCCAACCCCCTCCCACTGATCCACTTTTGATCTCTCTGCATGCTCCCTACCCTACCTCCAGCCCACTGCTCCAACCCCGCTTTCTGCCATCTCTACCCTTCACCTCTGATCTTCTCTGTCCCCCCAGCAGGACCTGAGAACACTGGTGGCAAAGGATAGGGGCAGCAGGAGGTGTAGAACATAGGAGCTGAAGGAAAAAAAAAATTTCCCTCGTAAGTCACACCTCTAATTTCAGGCCAAAATATATACACATCAAAGTGCAGCTATTATGTGAGGAAAATATTGTAGAACAAAACTAAACTAGAATTAAGGGTACTGATGGCTAACAATCTTGGAACAATCAAATGTAAAAAGTGTTTCATATCAGTGATATATATTTATAATTAACTAACTGCTAATAAAATATTTATTTAATCATATAAATGATCACTCAGATGAAAAGCTACTGTCCTAAAATGTTAAATGATAATCTCAATCACATTTTCTATATTTTTCCATTCTACACACAAATCACATAAACACAAAGAAATGAATACATGCTGTTCAAATGACCACTTGAGCAAGAAAATTAGTCTGGGATCAAAAAATGTAATTATTAAAGAATGGCATAAACTTTTACAAAGAGCCATTTTTTAAAGCAATTACTATGGCATAATCTAGGCTATTGTGATGTTTCTATTTTTGTGCCATACAAATATGTCTATCAGTTAATAAAGATCAAACTATAATATGTCCAACAGGTTGGTAAGTAGAACATCTAACATCAACTTATTAAGCAGAATAATTTTAGAATATTTCCAGAGAAGGATTCAATATAGTAGCTTAAATTTCCCTTCCTTAACACTATGAAAAAGTTAAGACTTTTCAATAGTTACTATTTAGAGATTATAGATTCAGAATAAAAAGGAGTTTTAAAGCTAAAGCAAAATGAAATCCGATTTAGTCTCTTCTTGCCTTTCTTCTTAAAAAACATAAATTATCGTCCAGAAGTGACTTTGGTGACTTTCCAGTTACAGAGATGCATTAGGACTTTAAGACCAGAAAGTCAGTTTTTCCTAAATCCTTTTATTTCTGCCGAAACTAATTTAAATTAAAGTGGTTCTATTGTATCACAATTTGGATTCTCAGAATGTTATATACCTATGTTTTAGATTATCTGAATTCTCAATTTAGGGACCATAACCCAAATCGTAATTACAAAGTTACCTGAAACATTCAATATTGTAACTTAAATTAATTCATATTTGAAATTCTGAATAAAGCAATATCAAGGAATAGACTACTCAGAGACACTTTCTAGGCAGATAAAACCTTTTTTATATGCAAAATGGCAATGTACCAACTGAGCTACATCCCCAGCCCTAAGAGCCCCACTCTTAACATGTCTAAACTATCTTCCCTTTCTTCCAAAATATGTTCTTCAAAGATGTGCTTTCTTCATATACTTCCCTACGTAATGACAAACCTATTCATTAAAGCTGGAAATTTTTTAATTATCCAAATCTTGTTACACCCAAGTACTGTCAATTTCATTTCCGAATATCTTTCTTTTCCTGTCTCTATCTCTGCAGTTACTATGTTAACTCAGACCTTGATCAGCTCTTCTCAGATGAGAAGTCTATCTTTGCCTTCAGTCTTCCACCAGATACTTATTATGTTTTTGATGAAAACTCTATTTGTTCCATCTGCTTAAAAGCAGTTATCTTAAAGGCAGTGAAAAGCAGTTGAATTCAAAATGTTTAGCCTGACTTATTAGGTCATTTATAACCTGGACTATAGTTTCTTATCAGTCCTCTTCCCTGGCCCCTTTCCTTCCCTACCAAGTATAACATACCTCTACTCCAACCTCACAATCTAATTCTTTATTCCTCCAAAGTATGTTTCATTTAGTCCTGTGTGTCTGCTTATGTTGCACTTCTCCCTAGAAAATACTTCTTCCATTATTCCTTCCAGCAAACTTAAATATTCGAAGGCCCTGGTTCAGATGTCTCCTTCCAAGTTTTAGCAACTTTCTTGGAATTCTGTTTGGTCCTTTGTCTTCTCATGGAACTTTATACAGCAATAACAATTATATTTTAGTTGTCTTTTATACTGTAATTAGACTGTAAAGATCAGATCTAAAGGAAAGATTTAAATTTCCAAGGACATAAAAAGGTACTTGGGCACATCTCTACCCTCAACTGCTATGAATCCCATGCTACCCTATACTTTAGCCACATAGTCTTTCTAATTCTAGGACATGTTAGGCTATTTCCCACCTCAAGGAATGGCACCTGCTCTTTTCATGCAATGTTCTTTTTCTTGAAAAACTAGCTACTTCTCTTGCATTTATACCTCTGCATAATGTCATTTTTCAATTTATTCATAAACGCTATACAGCAGGTCCTTCTCTTATTCTTTATTTCTATCTGGGTTCATTGTTTGTTTCCTTGATAACCTCAATAAGCATTTACTTTAGTGGGGAGAGGGAGAATTCCCACCTCCCTTTCCACTTTAAGTTCTATAAGGAAAGAACTATTGTATTCCAACTACCTAGCAAAGTGTTTGATATGGGTACTCAGTGCACATTTGCATTAATTAGCCTCAAAAATAGGTTTCTCTTTCAATCATACAACTGATATTTATTGAAGTCGTTATAGTAAAATAAATTAGAAAGATAACTAACTGATTTGTCAGAAGAGCAGAGTTTGAATTCCAGCTCTGGAATTCCCTTCTCTATAATACTGGAAACTTACTTCTCTGAGATCTGATTCCTAATTGTGAAACATGGATTATTTTATCATATATGTACTCACAGGACATTGTAAAGACTAAGTTAAAAAATCTATGTAAAGTAACTATCAAAGTTCCTGACACCTAGTAGAAGCTTAATATGGATGGTTAAACTAAACACAAGATTGAAACCAAATCTTCCTATAGAATTCAGGCATGAAATAAGAAAAAACCTGAGCTAGGATATGAGAATAGAAAAAAAGTACCAGGACACAGTGAAGAGAGGTTGTCAAAGTACTAGGGAAGAAACAACTTCAGGAACACAAAATATATAAATTCCAACCCTATCTATAGCCAAGGAAATCCTACAAATCTTTTAAACCAAATGCACTGGGCTTACCTTTAACAAACAACCCAACCAACTCTCCTGAGTCTGATTTTATCCCAAAAGTAGATGATGTCTCAGAGACTTTGCTATCATCCCATTACTACTCATATCGAGATAGGAAGATACCTCTTTGATGCAGGCCACACTAAAGCACCAACATTCAATTTTCTGGTCCACTAAATTGCATACTATCTAAATCTCAGCATTATAGTAAACTTTATTTTAGAAATCAATCAAGATTAGTGAGACCTTCTTCAGATTTTAAATGTTTAAAGGCCCTAACATGTAGAGGCAATAAAAGTATGCCAAAGAAAGTGCTTACAACCCTTAAGTGCTTCCTAGTAATCTTGCTTCAAAATTATATTTTAAGAGATCATCTAACAGAAAACTTTCAGCTTAAGACATCTAAGAATATAAAATTAAAAATCAAATGTTATATATTTTCAGAACAGATTATGAATAAAATGTTTCAATGAACAATCCCCAGTCCTATCACTTTCCTTGCTCCTCTCTGGCAATCCTTACAAGACTCTATTGATCACAGCTAATGAGTAAGGAGGCAGGATCCTTAGCTGAAGATTTAGGTATTTCCTGAATCAGAACTGCCTGGAATGGCACTCAAATCCACATTGTTTTAAGAGTTGTGAGTAATTTGGTTAAGATGAGAAACATGCAATAGAGCCCCCCCCATTCTTATATTCTGCTGCCTGAGGTACTGATAGCTAGTTATTTACATAATCCCTTAAGTGAACAAAGACTATATGAGTAAATAGCTTCAAATGTGTCATCAAGCACAGATCTTAGAAGATACTTTATATTAAAAAGTAAACTGATAACCATTTTAAAAACAATTTGCTTAACAGAAGTCAGTTACTATGTAATAAAATTCTGTTTGACAAACCTCTCTCTCTGTTGTCGCGACGATCTCTCTCTCCATGTCTTCTCTCAAAGGAAGAATCCCTTGCTTGATCTCTGTTGTCTCTTTCCGGATATCTATCTCTTTCAGGATAGCTACTTCGAGTTTCCCAGCTGTCATGATAGTTGCTACTACTACTGTGACTATCAATTTGAGAACCTCTCGTGCCTCGACTTCCTAAACAAAGGATATTCACACAAATATTTAACACACATACAATATTCAACAAGGTTTGTCAGTCACAATTTTTTCTCCTAAAAAACACTAATTTTTTTTTATATTCCAAAATGTGGTAATCATTTTTTAAAGAATACTAAACACTACAGCAGAACATCTAAGCTGTTCAATGACTGACCAGAGTAAGGTAAGTTCCAGTTTTCCCTATCTCTAAAAAAAAGTCCTATAACAGAAACAAAGTAAGACTGTCTTAATGCAGAAAACAACAAAATGAAAATGATTTTTCACATATAATGAATAGAAATATCATGAAAATAATGACAGAAATATGAATATATGTTATTGTTTTAATTCAAGTTTACAGTGAAAATATTCCAATATAGAACCAAAGTTCTTTGGCAACATGAAGTAATATCTAAAAATTTTCATTAAAGGATGTAGGAAAAGAATGTTCAACAAGTAACTTCATTCAGAGTAGCCCCAACTAGAAAAAACACAAATTTCTTTAAGTGGTGAATGGTTAAACAAATCACGGTAAGTGGAATAATGTTCAGCAATAACAAGAAACAAACTACTACATACAACAACTTGAATGAACAAGATTATGTTAAGTGAAAAAGTCATTGTCAACAGGATACATACAGCATGACTCCATTTATGAAACACTCATGATATAACATAAGATACAAGACATAACAGAGGTTGCCAGGAGCCAGGGGACAGGAAGAGTATGGGGGGTATGGATATGGCTACACTGGAGTAACACAAGTAATCTTATGAGGTTACAGATTTTTTTTTTGATGACAGGGTCTCATTATGTTGCCCAGGCTGACCTCAAACTCCTATAACTGGGACTAGAGGTACATGCTGCTGTATTTGGATCAGCTGAGTATCCTGATTATGAAGAAGGCAATACAACGCTACTCACGTGATCAAGCTACACACACACGTGCAGAATGTATGTAACTAGAGAAATCTGAAGAAGCCCTATAGATTCTATGAATGTTAATTTCTTGGTTTTATCATAGGTGTATAAGATGTAAACACTGGGAAAGTTGGAGGGTGGGTGTACAGAGATTCCTTGTACATTTCATTGAAATGCCTGTACATCCCTGATTACTTAAAAATCAGTCCTATATATAACTGAGGAAATCCTACACATCTGCATTTGGTTTAAAATCTTTTAAACCACATCTTTTAAACCAAATGCAGATGACACTTCCCAAAGGTGTACAAAGACACACACAAACACATAAATATACACACCATACACAGAATTCACATGTAGCAGGCCTGGAGCCCTAAAATAATCACAGCATAACTCTAATGTAATAAGGCATTTTAATAATCTAAATATCTGCAAAGAAAATTTTAATAATTAAATACTAGGAAGAAGAAATTTGAAACATTTTTAAAGATAATAAAAGGGCTACATATAAATCTAGGAATGAAAGGTTAATAAACATCAGATTAGTGCAACTAAGAAAAACAATACAAAGACGAGTCTTAAGGATATGACTCAGAAGGCAAACACTGATTAAAAAGATGAAATACTGAAAGAAACATTAAGAATCAAAAAAGATTCAATGAGGAGAATCAACATGTCTAAAAACTATATGTTGCTTAGAGTAACATTTACAACCCAGAAAGATTGAAAGGATTGAAAAAGATTTATCAAATACACACCAAAAATGAGAGCTGCCAGCAAAATAGCCTTTTGTAATAGCAAAGTCTCAAAATAGTTAAATCAAAATCTGATTAAACTACAAGAAACTGACAAATTCACAAATTTCTACATGATAGAAGACTTAATTCACTTCTCTGTAATGACAGATCAATCAGACTTTAAAAAATTAGATGTAGATTTGAAAGTATTCACAAACTTGATCTTAGAAACATGCTTTACATCCAACCATTAAAAATATAAGCACATACAGAACACTTATAAAGTTTCCTGAGCCACAAAATAAGATATAACAAATACTCATACCAAATAACTGATATCAAACAGTGTTTACCTGACAATTAACATGGAGGGAAGGGACTTGTTAAAAGCCTGACTGGAAATCTAAAATCCAATTTCTACTTAATTCATAAGTCAAAGAAGAAATCATTAAAGTTCACAAAGTGTTTAGAATGTGTACTAATAAAAATACCATGTATTTCATAAAAAACATAACAGAAATTAATGAAAAAATAGAACAAAGAAATACAAAGGAATATAAACAAGGCCAAATATTAATTTTCTGAAAAGACTCAAAACAGATTAATCTCTGGCAGGGCTGAACAAGGAAAAAATAAGGGAACAGATGACTATAGACCTTACAAAATATATTTAGGAACATCTTCGTATCAAAAATCTGCAAACAGCTAGGTACAGTTGTGGGTAGGGAGGCTGAGGCAGGAGAATCACGTATTCAAAGTCAGTCTCAACAACTTAGTGAGACCCCGTCTCAAAATAAAATATAAAAAGGACTGGGGATGTGGCTTGGTGGTTGAATGCCCCTGGGTTCAATTCCTGGGGAAAGAAAGAAGAAAGGAAGGAAGGGAGGAAGGGAGGAAAAAATGAAGGACAATAAAAAAGAAAACATATTTCCTGGGGGAGGAACTTACTAGAATTGCTTCAAGAACAAAAAGAAAATCTATACAAATCTACAAGACAACTCATTTGGTGGAGAAAGTTCTAACCATCTGACAAATGTTACTTAACTTTCAAAGAACACATAACTAAATTGTTCAAAAAAAAAAAAAAAAGCAACACATTATATATAGCCAACATAACTTTGAGTCCTAACCCAAAGAAGGACAATATAAAAAAGGAAAACTCTGCAGCAATTTGCTACAACTGGTTAATACTGGCTAACCAGGGATGGATGTAGGTATCTCCTCCCAACTCCACGTGACCTCATGTTAGTAGCTTGAAATCTTCCATGGTAGAAATTATTTATACCATAACTGGCAAAAGGCAAGTCAAGACTCTTCTTCTGAAGAGGAAGTTGTTAAACATTTATCACTGTACCACTGATAGTATGCTAACCTCAATTAAAAACATAAATGCTTAACTCAAAATTAAATTTTAAATGAACTTATTCTAGAACTTTAAAAAAAATGACAAAACTGAATTTATGTCAGGAATGCAAGGATAGTTGCAAATTTTAAAAACATTAACAAAATAATAAAATATATCAACAAACTATATATTCTCAAGAGAAAAATCTCAGTGATAGAAACTGTCAGCTAAATTGGGTAATTAGGAGAAAACTTAACACAATACAAAGCATCTGCAAAAAAATCTACAAACACCACACCTGATGCTAGGAATAATCCTTAAAAATCTAAAACAAAGCAAAGAAGCCCATTCTGTTTATATTCAATACTACATTTTTGGAGATGTTCAACAGGTAACTGAGAGAAAACAAATAATAATCAGAAATGAACAGCCAAATCTATCTGTTCCCAGGTATATTTGTTAAAAGAATTTAATTAGATTAGGAAAATATAGCAACAACACTTAAATCCATGTTTAATATACAAATATCAATTACCAAGTACCAGAAATAAGCATGAGAAAATATGTTTTAAAAGACTCCATTTAGGGACACATGCACACAATTATTCACTAACACACTTTCGAAAAAAGACTGGAAAAACTAAATGTCCATCAATGCAAGACTTGTTAACTTTATTATACATCCTACAATAGACACTATGTGCCAAAAGGAAGTAATTGTTTACTGTAGTGAAAGATATGAAATGATCTTCACAATAGTTTTATTAAGTGAAAACAGCAGAATCCAGAATAATACAGTTTTTTCTTTTTAATAAAAAATTTTAAAAATTATTTCTGTGAAGCTAGAGGGGAAAATGAATGGATATATACATTTGCTTATGTCAAATGTTTTGGTAAGGATATACACAAAGTTGGTAAGAGTGGTGAGAAGCAGAAGGGAGGGAGGTTTTTCATTATATATCTTTCTGTATATTTGAAATTTTGAACCAGGTGAATGCATTATTTAGAACATATAGTAATTTCAAAAAAAATGTTAAAGTAGCATTTATAATGGCAACAAAAATACCCAGGAATAAAATATATGTAAAACTTTAACAGTAAAAGGTATAAATCAACAAACTTAATAAATTTAAATAAAAATTAACAGTTGTTTGATGAAATTAAAAATGTTTTTTCTAAAACTTTTAAGAAAAAGCAAAGTGTCAAGAAAAGATGAGACAATTATGAAGAACTTTCGGGCCCTTCAACAGTTAAATGTGAAGCAGTAATATTGACCAGGGATAGACCAAAAAACCAATGGAAAGAACAAATGATGAGAGTTCTGCAGCAGTGTCTGTGGAGAGGATAGAGAAAGAGGTGGATGAAGAGAGGTCAAAGATAATTAAATCTCAGTAGTGTGGAGACCACCATAAATAATATTTAAATCATGTGGGTGATGGTAAATGATTTTTCAGGCAAGAAAAATGGCTCAAGATCCTGATATGAGATGTTCTAAAGCAAGTACAAATAGAGAACACATAAATCAGTCATTTCTGATGTCATCAGTTTTAAAAACCCACCATTTTAACTTATTCTAATGATCATTTTATCATCTATACAATAATTTATTAGGAAATACTTTCTTCTGATTCTATTTTGCTTGATAGTAATTTTCTTAGTGTTTGATACTAATCAAGATGGAAGGTATAACTGAATAAAATACAACCAGGGGGTCTATAATGCAACTAGGGGCGCCATTATGTTTCATTACTTTAATAATTCCAATATGGAATTTATAGGGAAAATCACAAAAATTACCTTGACAAAAAGATAACAATGAACATGAGAAATATATTTAGAAAAGAAATTTTAGGAGATTTAATACTTTCTATATAAATATACAAGATACAGTTCACTAACAAGTCAAGAACCTTACCCTTTTCAGGTAACTCTGGACCTCTCCCCCTACTTCTGCCCATCCGGTCATTCCTAATTTCACTTCGAGACTCATTTCTGGAATCATTCCTTATTTCAGTACGAGAACTTTCTTCTCTCAAGTGATTTCTGCCATAACTCCGGGATTCTTCCTGATATGTATCCTCCTTTCGATGAGTATCTCGACCTTCACGGTCCCTATAGTCGTGGGCATCACGAGTGGACCGAGAATCTCTGGGATCACGGCTCTCTTTACTATCTCTGCTATAATCTCTCATCTCCCTTGAGTCCCGGATATCTCTGGAGTCTCTTATTTCCCTGCGGTCTCTAGTGTCTCTGGTATCACGACGGTCCCGACCATCTCGAGGTTCTCTTTCATCTCTGTGGTCTCTAGAGCTCTGATCCTGTTCATATTCTCGTTCATCTCTGGTGTCCTTTTCTCTATCCCTTTTGCCTCGAGTCTCTGTAACACAATTTTGGAAATCAACTGTAATTCTTTTTACAAAGTTTCAGGAAACTAGATAATATATTTAATTAGACCTTTATTACAAGAGTAATTCATGTGCTTTGCAGAAAGAAAAGGAGAAAACATGGGTGAATGATAAAATTAAATCTATTTATATGCTAAAATTCAAAAGATAATTTCATTAAGACTTGATAACTATGTTCTTACTTGGATAAATGTTAAACATGAAGGTCCCCACCCCAATTTAACAATACTTATAGATCTTAAACAACTGAAAAGAAATAAGTAATGTATGAGTGTACCCTTTTCCCCACATCCTTGCCAACACCTGTTGTTCCCTGTATTCTTAATAAAAGACATTCTAATTGGGTAAGATGAAATCTTAAGGTAGTTTTGATTTGCATTTCTCTTATAACTAAGGATGTTGAACACTTTTTCATATATCTGTTGATTGCTTGTAGATCTTCCTCTGTAAAGTGTCTGTTCATTTCTTTGGTCCATTTATTGATTGGGTTATTAGTGTTCTTGGTGTAAATATTTTTGAATACTTTGCAGATTCTGGAGATTAGTGCTCTATCTGAAGTGTGTGTGGCAAAGATTTTCCCCCACTCTGAAGGCTCTCTCTTCACATTGCTGACTGTTTCCTTTGCTGAGAAAAAGCTATTTAGTAGTACATTGCTGGTGGGATCGCAAGTTGGTGCAGTCACTCTAGAAAGCGGTGTGGAGATTCCTTGGAAAACTTGGAATGGATCCACCATTTGACCCAGCTATCCCACTCCTTGGCCTATACCCAAAGGACTTAAAATCAGATTACTACAGTGATGCAGCCACATCAATGTTCATAGCTGCCCAATTCACAATAGCTAGATTGTGAAACCAACCTAGATGCCCTTCAATAGATGAATGGATAAAGAAACTGTGGTATATACACAAAATGGAATATTACTCAGCCATAAAGAAGACTAAAATTATGGCATTTGCAGGTAAATGGATGATGCTGGAGACTGTTATGCTAAGTGAGATTAGCCAATCCCTAAAATCCAAAGGCCAAATGGTGTCTCTGATAAGTGAATGATGATGCATAATGCAGGGTGGAAGGGTGGCAAG